>CM039728.1:37128832-37299464 GCA_022539455.1 Dendrobium nobile | reverse complement strand
CCCGTAAATTTTTTAATCAAATTTAAATAAAAATATATTGATACGTCACATAAAATAAATTGATGTTGGGCACAAATACTCGAGGCAAAATCAGTTCGGAAACTTCAAAAATTAATTTGGGAGCATATGAACTTCGATTTTCAGCGAGCTTACAGTCAAATGAGCGTCTCGAAAATACGAACCCAACGCACCAAGATCAACCCAATCCGAGCCCAAATGAGTCCGAATCAAGGGTTCAAATCGCTGTTGGAAGGATTCAAACACGCAATTTGAGTTACCAAACAGTCTCCGATTTTTGACGAGCTTATACTCGAATCAAACGGCTCAACGAGAACGAATCCAACGAGCCCAAGATCATCAAATTATGTACATACATTAAGGCCTTCAAATGCCCAACGAACGGTGCATGATCAAAGGATTCGATATCGGCCGTCCCATTCAAACCACTCCCAATTCGCCCCTGAACACACGCCTATTACAGGCTATGCCACTCCAGAAAACTATAATAGAGCCCTCATTCTACACCAAAGGACTCAAGTGAAGAGAGAGAAAGAAGAGAAGGAGAAGAAGAAGGAGAAAGGGGAAAAGGATGATTCCTCACCTCCTCGACCACCGCCGCCGGATCTTCCTGCCGCCAGTAGACGCCGAACTCTGCCGGATTTCAGGAAACGCCAGGAATTCGCAGAATTTTATACAGAATTCGCAGAATTTTATAAAATTTCGTGGAAGAAACAAATTGTACTTTGATTATCCCAACTTGTTGGACGAAATCGCCATTTGTAAACTACGAAAAACACTAGTGGGAATTTTGCAACTGGGCAAGCCCCGTGGTTTTTTCCCTTTTTGAGTTTTCCACGAAAAACTCTTGGTGTTTCACTTCTCTTTTCTGTTTTGTGTTAAACTTACTGCAACGCTACGACTGCAAATTTACAAACTCTACCGCCGTGTATTTTCTACACGCAACAATAATAAAAAATTATTTTATAAAGAGAAATAAATATATAAAAAAAACTACATCTTATTATTATAAACATATAAAAAAAATATAAATAATATTATAATAAGCATAGTTTAAATTATTTGATTTAAATTTAAAATATTATAATTCTCCTCTAATGTAATTTATTGCTTTAATTACATAAATCTCCTCTAAATATAGAATTTGAGTTTTTAAAATATAAAAAAAATATGAATGAACTTTTAATTTAAAAAAAACTAAAATGAGAATGAAAAAGAAAAGTAGTTTCATCCCTCAAGGAGAGGAATTTTTTGCCTCAGTTACCTGACGTAGAATACATGAGGTAGCCTATAATATATCGCCACATGCTCTTACTCTTTTACCGGCGGCCCGACGACCCAACCCGGAACGAACCGAGATTACCTGTTGTGTATGCTCGGTATTTGCTCGGTATTTGCTAGGTACTACTCGATAATTGCTCGGTATTTGCTCGGTACTTGCTCGGTAATGCTCGGTAATTTTGTTCGGTACTTGCTCGTAATGCTCGTACTTCACGTGTATGCTTGGTATTGCTCGGTATTTGTTGGGTACGAGAGGTTTCGTCCGAACAGAGAGGAGAGAGAGAGCGACGGAGAGGAAGTTTTTCCGTGCGGTCTTCCAGCCGAAGGATAGAGCGGAGTTCTTCCTGCTTGCCTGTGTTTTCCGAACGAGAGTAAGGAGAGAGCAGAGCCGGTCGGCTTTGCCTGTGTTCGTCCAGCGCGAGCAACAGGAAGCCCGATCGGGCCTCCCGTTGTCCCATGAAACCGGGGAAGAAAGAGCCGCATCTGCGGCTCTACCGCGTCTACGCGCCCCAGGTGGAGCGAGGGACCCCTCCTCGCCTCTTGCTTGCGCATTCTAACGTCCGTGCCACCATACCAGAGGGCGGAAGAAGCTCTCCTGTGTGCAAACCGAACTCCACCAGCACACAGGATCTTTTCTTGTGCAGTTCTCCCTACCTTCATTTTGTTTCTCTCTAAATATAAGGGGGCTGCCATTTCTTCCTTTTCAGAGCAAGTACCGAGCAAATACCGAGAAGTACCTAGCAGTACCGAGCAATACCGCGCAATTCGTTTCGGGTTGGGTCGTCGGGCCGCACGATAAAGAGTAAGCGCACGTGGCGATATATTATAGAGCTACTTGATAATCTCTACGTCAGGTAACCTAAGGCAATAAAAATTCAAGAGAGAGAGAGCTAATAGAATGTAAACATCATAAAAATAAATGCAAAGAAAAAGAAAGAAAGAGAGGAGAGAGAGCGAGAGGAGAAAGAGAGAAAATAGGTAGGGAGAGAGATGGAAAGAGAGGATGACCAGCCAAGAAATTCCCTATAAAACTTTTTTTTTTTTTGGAGGGGGGGCACGTGCCCGCTAAATTTGCCCATGCCCATAAGTCATCCTAAAATGATATATAGCAAGAGAGCATCCCTTATCCCAAACAATTAGAGTAAATAAATATAACCCTTTTTATTTTAATTAGTTTCCTAAGACTTATGTTTATCTAATTAAATACTCACATTAGTTATATATGGTAATTATTGTTGCGTACCTGGAGTATTTGCGATGGTAGAGAAATATAAAGTTAATACGTTTTAACTTCATACGAAGATCCAACATGCATATAGATAAAGAGAAAGGGTGCAACATTAATAGAGACATCAAAATTTTTACTTGAAGAATCTTAAAAGAGGGAAAAATCATGGGGCCTAGCCCAGTTTGAATGAATCCACTAGTATTTGTAGTGAATTACAAATGAGAGGCATTTCCTTTGGGGAAGGCTTAGCTCGATGTACATCATATATAGTACATTACATGATATTTAAACAAAGAATCGCTGTTTATTTTTCAGTATGTATCACTATCAATAATCGTTGGTTCAATAAACATAGTCGTCACACTTTGCCGATCGGCACAGTAATAATTTCCTTATAACTCCCAACAATTATTAACATGAATTTAGTATAGGATAACATTAAACTACAATATTTAAAGAAAAATGCTCGTCAACTCACCATCCTGTACATGTCAATCAGTCTCCCAACTAAGAGGTTAACAAGACTTTACTTTTTAATATATTACTATAATAGTAAGCTCAATCCATGTTCATATTCAATTATAATATATTGTAACAAATAAAATATAAATGAGCTAAATGTAAAAGTGTCAAAAATGTCCTAACGATAACGACACAAATCTTTTAGTGACCAAAATAAACATTTACAAAAAATTAATCAAATTACAAATATATCCATAAAATAACATTTTGAATCTTTGTTGAACTAAATCACTATTTTCATTCATGAAAATAAATTTCTGAGTATGAAAAATTGTTATAATTGTTAATATCACCCAGTGAAAATTCATAAATAACTATTTATAAAATTTTTATAATCTCAGTCTTTTATAAAATATAAAAACTTACCACGAAAAAATTTTATCATACAAAATTACCGTCATTAATTCTATAATAGAAATACAAATTTAAAAAAAAAAAAATACTAAAAACATGTACACATCTTTAAATCAAAAATAATAATCGATTTCCTATATGAGGTAGTAAATCATTTAACTGACTCAACAAACAAAAATCGTTCTGCGACCTTCAAATCTGAATTTTATTTTTTTATACCCTCTATTTTCCTCATTCCTAAATTTATTTCTCTGTTGGCCGATTTGAAAGAAGAAAAGCATTTAAAAAATGTTTTTAGTGGACTTAAGATATTTTAATTAAAAAAATAATTTAATATGTAATAAATAATTTAATTAATTTTTAAATAAAATTTATAAAAATTCTTTTGGGGCTTATACATATATAAAAAAAATTTATAAAATAATTATTATTTTTTAAAATATTAGTGAAATAGATTTGTAAAAATGAGACTTTGACCAACCCAAAATCTCCGTCGTGCCTACTGTATCAAAAAATATTTAAAAATTTCACTAGCTACCCAAAAATGATGAAAAAATAGTGCAGGTAAAATACTACAATAACAATGTAGGAGAAGACAATTTTGATTTGGACTTATCTTGAATCCAAGAAAAAAATATTGGCAGAGTTAATATACGACTATACATCCAGGTAGGGTGTAAATTTTTGACACGACCCGAAACACGTACCCGAATTCCGACCCGGAAAAATCCGGGTTCGGGTCAATCTAACCCGAACGGGTCGGATTCAGGTGAATAAATCAACTCGTTTTAAAAAATTGGGTGGTTTGGGTTGACCCAGCATCCCGAAATTGACTCGAAAGTGACACGAAACTCATATTGACCCGAAAAAACCCGCAGATTGACCGCTTTTTATCCGATTTTGACGACCGAAAATCGAATATTGACCCGAAAAAATTAGCAATTTTATGTCAAACTTTCGGGTCATTCGTGGTGGGTCGGGTTGACCCGTACCCGAATCAGGTCGGGTTCGGGTCTGGAACTTGACCCGTTATAAAAACGGGTCAGGTTCAGGTTACCCGAACAGTGCCAGATCAGTTCCGGGTTCGACCCGAACCTGACCCGCTGACCCCAAATTGACACCCCTACAACCGGGTCTACCCCAACACCACCCTATCGGAAGGAACATCGTCCAAGGAGTACATTAGCTAGTTCCGCACATATTTGTATGTCTGGGTATGCATATGCCCCCCCCTGCGATAAAAATTGGGTAAAAAGAATGAGAGTTTCAGACATTGCAGATAATGGAGGAAAGAGGAGAAAAATATTCTATTGTAATCATTGGCAAGCTCTAGGTGTATCGAAATGATAAAAGAGCCAGAGAAAAGAAGTTAGAGAAATTATTATGGGAGCGAAGAAGCTTCCCGTAAGAGCGATACTATGTCAGATCAAATCCAGAAGAAAGAGGCAATAGAGAGAGGGGAATGAAAGCATGTCAAGAGGTTAATTTGTTATTTGAGCAGCTCGACCAACCAAATCCCCAGGCTTCATAAAGATCATTTTCAATACACGACCTAGTAGTAGTGCAGTTAGGCTGTGAATAATTAAATTTATTTACGAGATTTTAGCTATCGCCAATGGCGGCGAGCTGAACTTCAAGCAGGAGAGCTTCACGGCAAGCGGCCTGCCTGATTTCTTCCCTCCTCCGTCAATTGACCGTAGTCCAGATCTTTCAAGCCTATGCCTGTCCGACCTCAACGTTGCCCGACTACGCATGATTGTGAGTACTGCACACTTGTCTTCGAGCAGGCAGTCCATCCGAGTCAAATTTGAGTTTTCAAGTTGACTTTAACCTGATCCAGAATTTAAAACGGGTCCAAAATTGGGACTCAAATTCGACTCATTTCTAAAATGGTGTTGACCCTAACCCAAAATTCTGATCACGGTTTGAATCGGGTTTTTAGGTCGTGTCAATTTTTTGGCATTCCTATTTTATCCATAACTCAGTTCAACGTTTGACAATGCATCTTTGCAAACGACAGCTCAAAAGCTGCTCACTTAACTTCATAATTAAGGTTTAAAATCATTATTTGAAAACGAATCGAACCGATTGATTCAACCGTTCAACCATGAACTAGTCAGGTGGCAAGTCCGATCGGCTTTGCATCGAATCGGAACAAACTAGATTCAGCTGACAGTTCAACCGAAACTGGGTTGGAAAGAACAATCGGCTGAATTCTATAAAAATTTTATTTTTTGGTTTAATTAGAATTTGAAATATTTTATTTGTTTATAAATTATTTTACCTTTTAAATAATTTTTTAAAAATGATGATTAATACATCATATTATATGCATGATATCTTAGAATATATGACATAATAATGATAGAAAAAAGTGTGATCACTTACACTATATAAATGATTAAAGATAACTTACCTTAAACTTCTCCTATTGATGTGGGACTAGAAAAGTTGTATGTATAAATGTAAATTTTGTACTTAATTTGCTTTTTTCTAAATTTTTTTAAATTATTTTTAATTTTTCTTTTCATTTATTTAATTGATTTTTTTGATCTCTTATTTTTTTGATTTATTTATTTTTTTATTAGTTTGGGCCATGTAAAATTTAGGTACAATGTATTTAAAATTTATTATAATGAATATTATAAGAATTATAATTATAAATATTAAATATTTACTATATTATAAATTTATATATTATTATATAAAAAAATAATATATAAATATATAATTCTTAAATTATATTTATATTTAAGTAAAAATATATTATTGATACGTCATCACAAAATTATCTTAATCGGGCACGAATCTCGAATGCAAAAAGTAGATGAAACTTTCAAAAATTAAATTCCCGGAGCACCCGAACCCAATTTCAGCTAGCTTATGATCAAACTGAACGTCTCGGAAAATATGAACCCAACGACACCAAATTCGGCCCAATCCAAGGCCCAATGGGTCCAGAATCAAGGACCGAGTGCTGTTGGAAGGTTCAAACCGCAATTTGAGTTACGCCGAAACGGTCTTTTTCGATCTTTGACGAGCTTATTCAATCGAGCGGCTCGACGAGACGAATCCATCGAGCCAAAGATCACACAAATCGTCCGAATCGTCAAGGCCTTCAAATGTCCAACGAATGGTGCAACGATCGTAGGATTCAATATCGACCTCCATTCAACCACTCCCCTATTCGCCCCTGATCTCACAACATTTACGAGCTATGCCATCCCAGAAAATCTATAAATTGTAAGCCCTCATTCTACACAAGGTGAACTCAAGTGAAGAGAGACAAGAGAAGAGCAGGAGAGAAAGAAGAAAGCTCCTCCTCGACAACGTCGGAGCTCTTCCCGTTGCCTTAAGACGCACGAACTCTGGCGGACATTTAGGAAAATGCGGAATTCTGCCCAACTTCCTCGTGATGATGAGAATTCCTCCCAATTAACAACAGAGTTTCCCTCTGAGGTCGAACACTGCTCGCCCAAGTGAAGCCGGAGTTCTCCTATTACACACAACATGACGTCGACTTTTATACCTGTCGTTGGACCTTCATCTTCGCCAAGTTTCTACACGAACGCCGTCCTTCTGTCTTCATCGTCAGACACCGGTCCCTACCGACACTCCGTCGCCAGCCGACTACGATACCTCCTTACTTCACGTCACGCAGACTACAGTCTTTTGCCGCTCTATCGCCCGCGAGACTACGGTCCACTTTAACTTAAGTCGCTCGCCGACTACAAGCTCCGACCTCCGACGCCCGCCCAACTACGATTCTTCCGACCAAAACGAAACTGTCAATAGTGGACTCTCGTATTTACATCATGTAATGTACCTCTATAAAATATACATCAAGTTAAGGCCTTCTTCCAAGGAAGGGGAGGGCCCCATTTGTAATCGACTGCAAATCCACTAGTGGATTTTGTTCAAACTAGCTATGCCCATGGTTTTTCCCCCTTTCAGGGTTTTCCACTTTAAAAATCTTGGTGTCTACATAAATGCTAACCCTCTCTACTTTTGATTGCCGTGCCTGGATTTTTCGTACAACGCTAAGGAAGGGAGTATAATTTATAGTTTCTACCACTGCCGCGAAAACTTAATTATTAATATTTTAAATTTTATTAAATAAATTAACCAGTAATAGCTTTTGAGGCTTCCAGGTTTTGCTTTTATCTTCTGTTTTACCTAGTTGCTGTTCCGCGTCCTTCGAAGGCGTCGAGATTGCACGAGTCTTCTTCGGCTCCTTTGTTGCTGTTCCACTTCGCTCCATCGACGACGTTCCCTACCTGCGGATCGGACGTTTCAGCAATTCGATTGAAGCAACGACGGGACGGTGTGCTTGCTCACAGTTAAGTAATAATTTTCTCCCTTTCCGCGCGCTTCTTTGGCCAAATTCCCTAAATCCGCCGAACTATAGGATTGAGTAAATCCGGGTTTTACGGCAAAAAGAGGGAAACGGATGATTTATTCTGCCTTGAGATTTACGGGGCGCTCAAATCCCGTTTGGCAGGATTTATCGTAAATCCTGCTCAAATCCTGCGTAAATCCTGTTGCCAAAAAGCCCCCGAGTGTTGACGCCGTGATGCATTGTCTATTCGAATCTTCCATGGTTGAGTTATCATATTGTTAATTGAGAATGACGAGGCATTAAAGATGACCTGGTATCTGCAAGTAACAGTTGCTTCCTCCCTTTTATTTTTTTTTTGTTAGGCATGAGCTGAAGAGGCAGCGTGATAGCTTTTTCTATGATTGAGTGCAGGTGGCCTCTTTTGGATCTCTTTATTGTTGCTCCATGCAACAACATTGGTAATTCAGGCCATCTACTGTACATGGTGGCTATGAGATGTTTCCTTTGTTTTTTGTTATAAGAGTTGTCTGGATGGCCTGGAGCTTCTCAGGCAACTATAACTCCCATTAGCTATGGTGTAGAATGTTGCTATATTAAACAATGCCTAAAATTAAGTGTTGTAGATGAGGATGCTGAGGCAGATGAGTAGCTTTATACTTAGAGATATAATGAAAATGAGTATATACTGAAAAGTTTGGAGTAACTGCAATGATAGATGAGATTAGAGAAAATCACGTTAGATGTTAGGTTTACAAAAAATGTCGGCCTTTTTTGATAACCTTATTAGGAGAGTTGATATATTAGATCGGTTTGTGTTAAGAAATGTAGAGATATACCTTAAATGTCTTGTTTAGAAAGTATTAAAATTGACATTTTTATTATAGATTTAAATGAGAATATAACTCTTAGTAGGGCACAATGAAGAAAAAGGAGATGTGGCGGACTTAATGTAGTTGGATAAAAGTTTGTTGTTGTAGATATAGCTGATCTTGAAAGATGCTTTACATATCATATGGCAACCTAAGTGACGCTAATTCTCCTTATTCTTTACCTTATAAAGTCAAGGGTATGTCACCATTCTATTTCTTATGCATGTTGGTGGAATCTTACAATCTCTCCATATGAAAGTAAAATTGAAATTGCACTGATAAGGTAATAATGATTTTCATTATAGATTAAATATTATCTGTTGCCTAATCTCCACCATGAAATATATTTAAAATGGCCTAATCATATGACATTTTTTATAGATTAGTGGCATTCAAAATATGTAGTAGTGTGCTGAGATTATCTCTTTTATGAGTGAAAAGTTGTGAGGGCAATGATGATGTTGATTTAGACTTCAACCATTGATTACACATGACAAATATGAAATATCGCTATGTTTCCTAGCATATGGCATGTCTGGATTGTGTGGAGCGTCTCAAGCAACCACATCTTCCATTTGCATTGCAATTAAAGTGTAGCAAAGCTCCTTTACTTATCTAAGCCTTTGTTTTTTTTTTCTGTCTTTTCTTCTTCTTCTCCCACTCTTATTCCTTGCTCATTACTCTTGAAGCATACGTACAGTTTTTGATGCTAAGATGACCGAAGGGGTGAATGCGAAAAATCTTATGCTTTTTTTCTCATAGAGGTTGTAATGATGATGGCTAACATGTTTTCTTCTCATCATCCTTGGTTATTGAGTGGGGATTGTGCCTTTTGGGTGATCAAGTCGTTAATAAGAGTACATGTTTAGATATTTTGGGTCTATTATTCAGAGTGATGGTGAAATAGATGGGGATATTATTATGGAATTCAAGTTGGATGGTTGAAGGGAGGAATGCATTAGGCTTGTTGTGTGATAGAAAAGTCTCCGTCAAACTTAAATGAAAATTCTATAATAATGGTGGTTAGACCTGCAGTGCTTTATGGTGCAGAATGTTGTCCATTAAAAGAAAAGCATACTATTAAATTGATTGTTTTCAGAGATGTGGATGCTCAGGTGGATGATTTGGCTTTAACTTTTAGAGACGGATATGAAATGAGCATATACTTGAAAAGTTTGGAGTAGCTCCAATGAAGATAAGATTTGGGAGAGTCGCCTTATATGGTTTGTTTACATAAAACGGCAGCGTTCCGATTACCCGGTTGGGAAAATAGATGGGATGAATTTGACTTTATGTTAAGAAAGGTAATACGTAGACGCAAAGAAACTTGGTTAGAAAATGTTTTCCTCAGTTATGTATTCATCGAGATTTCTCTCTTGGAAGAATTCTGTTGGTGATTAGGTTTCTTATACTCAATTTGCAATGGCAAACATCAAGGATGGCCTGAAAATTCTCAGGCCAACCGATCTTATGATTTTACCTATTTATGCTTGAGATGAGAGGACCTTTTGAAAGCTGCTTATTTATTTATTTTTTATTTTTGCATTGGAATTTAGTAGTCATATCACTCACACACACACACTCTCTCTCTCATATAGCACCGTGCATCAACCATGGTAACTTGTCGAGCATTTTTTCCATTATATAAAAATTAGATGTTTTATGGAGAAGTATAGAGTGAGTAAGAGAATCTAAATATGATATTTACTGATTTAGAGAAAGCATATGATAAAGTTTCAAGAGAAATGCCTTGAAAAGTTCTGGAAAAGAAATGACTTTGCCTCCTTTGATAACGTTCCTTCCTTTTGAATCCCAAGTTGCCATTCACATTTTAAATCTTTTTAAGTTTAATTGGAGTAAGTAGACTAATTTCTTCACATAGGCGTCTAGGGTTTGCTTTACATCTTTTCTATTTCGTCATTGCTGTTCGACTTTGTTGCTTCGCTTGAGGCAGAGTTTTTACACGAGTCACTTCTTCGGCTCCTTCAATGCTGTTCGACTTTGCTAGACGAGGTTCCCTTGTTGTCGGATTGAAAGTCTCTACATTTTAACTGGAAGAATCCATGAGGAACTCGCTCGCTGTTAAGGAAACTACCATTCTCCCAAATCTTGTAAATCCACAAAATTTCAGGATTAATTAAATCCCGCATTAACGGTCCAATGAGGGAGATGAAGGATTTTTTCCTTCGTGAGATTTAGCAGGGGACTTTGCAGGAATGGCAAAAATCCTGCTCAAAATCAGCATAAATACTGTCAAATCCTTTATACAAACAGACCTAGGAATTAGCTACTATCCACGTATGGATACCCCTATGTTTGCTATTTTTATGATCTGGAATCCTTGGATGTCCTTCAGCTTATGAGGCAAAAGCAGCTGGCATTACAATGGGGATTTATACATAGTTATCAGTAGAAAGCTTTCTACTTGCCTTGTGTAATGGATTCTATTGTCATCTGACCCTATCCCTATTCTTTCTCTGATTCTTCTTCTTTACTTTCGGAATTGGTCATTTCTGTTGGGTTATTGATGTTTCATAATGTGCAGGGTAGGATGCATTATTCTCTTTGAAGTTCCAATGAAATTTCCGTTATGAGTAGTTGCAGATGCATATTTATAGTGGATCAACGGATGAGATTGAAGAAGCATGAAGCATTGCACCAAGTTCTTTTTATTGTGGCTGTTATTAAATTTTAATTGCCAGTGCTTATCTATTTTATTAATTGTTGATGCGGTGATGCTTTGCCTATTTGACCTGATATCCGCAAGCAACATATGCTTCCATTCTTGTTATTATGGCTTGAGCTGTGAGGACAGCGTGAAAGCTTTTTACTTTTTTTCGTAGATGGAGTTGTCTTTGGATATCTCCTTATTGAATCACCATTCAGCAACCTTGGTAATTAAAGAGGATCTGAATTCCGCTCTCTCTCTATATATATACACACACACATAAATATGTGTATGTATACTACTTGCATTAAAATAACCCTTAGCTTGAAAAAATATGCGAACAAGAGAAATTTTTGGATGGTGAGAGATTTTTTGATTAGTGGCTGATTGCTATGATGCACCGACACGGACATGATATGACACGACACGGACACGGGATATAGCATTTTTTAAAAATATAGGACGGGTGCGGTGTGGATTCGGCATAATAAATTTTTAATATAATATATACAAATTAAGATGACATTATATTAAAAATGACAAGTAATAATAAATCAATTTCATGATAACTTGTTTAGCTTATAACATAAAGATGTTTAGTATAAAATGTCAGTACAACTACAAAAATATAAGCAAAAAATCATTTAGTACAACATGAAGGTCCAACTACTTAATAGAGGGAATAATATAATTAAATTCAGAGGTCAATATCATCATAAATGAATATCATTTCTTCCAACTCTGGTTCATCTAGAGAAAGATTTGCAATCTCTAATAATCCCATATCATCAAGGCACTCAAACCCATCTCCAGCAACATCCCACACCTTATTATCACATGTCATATAAAGTGGGATTTTTCTTGATAGAAGACGAAGATTTATATTCCTCCTAAAT
This sequence comes from Dendrobium nobile, assembly GCA_022539455.1. NCBI lineage: Eukaryota > Viridiplantae > Streptophyta > Magnoliopsida > Asparagales > Orchidaceae > Dendrobium > Dendrobium nobile. The sequence continues at coordinate 37,287,289 of CM039728.1, read as the reverse complement.
GATAATGGATATTCTCTCTTTGAACTACTATCCTTCAACATAGAAATTATAATTGATATGAAGTGAAATTAAAATATCTCAATAATAAGACAACATGAATACAATAATATATAGGTCTATCGGGGGTCCAAGGGGGCGCTTCCACCTGGCAGGGTTCGACCTGCTAGGGTAAGAGTAATTTTGAAGTTCTGCTTGTTTTTAAAGTTTGTAAGTTATTTGTATGGAAAGATATCAAGCGGTACCAAGCATGTACCGAGCATGTTTCTAGCGGCATCGAGCATGTACCTAGCGGTACCGAGCATGTTCTGAGCGGTACCTAGCGAAACCTAGCGGTACCGAACATGTACATTAGCTTTTTTTTTGGTAAGTTTAAAAAAACAACAATTAATATTTCAGGCGTCGAGAGTCAAGCGTTGATGCTATTTTTTAGTTACCGAGAGAGGAGATGAAAATACCTTCACTGCCAAAAAGAAATTAAAATGAGAGAATTCGATGATTGGGTATTAAGTGCAGACGTTGATTTGGTATTGTGGATAGGAAATAATAAATTTAGCTTAAATCTTGCAAAATACAAGAAATTATATTTAAAAATATTCATAAAATATTTAAGAAACACGTCCGACACGCGTGTCTAATTTGCATTTAATATTTTTTAATCGGACACGTTTTCAGCGTGTCTGACACGTGTCGGAGGAATGTCAGACGAGTGTCGTGTCGGACACGGTGTCGGACACTGCACGCCTCTTTGAGGAGAAGTGTTGGTGCATCATAAGCTGATTGTTATAGTTATGTTTTGTTTTTCTCAATATTTTAATCATCTAGATTTCTATGGAAGAATTATGCTGGTGATTGCCAATAAGGTCATTGATCCACACATGGATATCCAAATTTCTTACAACATCAAGGATGGCCGAAAGATTCTCAGGCAACCGATGTTATGATTTTCTCTATTTATGCTTGAGGTGAGAGAGCTTTTAGAAAGCTGCTTATTTATTTTTTATTTTTATTTTTGTGTTGGAATTCAATTGTCATATTGCCCACTGTCTCTCTCTCTCTCCTGTAACAGGGTGCAATAACCATTGGTAATTTGTGTAGAACATTTGGTAAGTTTGATGGAGAAGTATAAAGAGAGTAAGGATGTTGTACATATGATATTTATTAATTTCTAATTTAGGAGGTCGTTTTGGGTTTGCTTTTCATCTTTTCCCGTGCTTTGTTGATGTTGTTTTTCCTCATCGCCATTTCTTCGTGGTTCCTTTAGCTTTGTTTGTTTTGTGTGAAATGGTTTTTGATAGAGTTGCTAAAACAGCTTCTTCGACTCCTTTGAAGGCAGCAAATTGGAAGTTGTGACGGGAGCTTGCTCGATTGCTGCGAAAGAACTTTGCAAATCTGTAAGTCCCGTTAAGTCTGCCGAACAACGGGATTTAGTAAATTCCGGATTTACGTGGTAAATTTGTAAATCCAACATTTACGATCGATTCGAATTTATTGCATGATCTGAAACTGTTTGGTAGGATTTACGACAAAGCCTACTTAAATTGCGCTACCAAACAGCTCCTTCGGCTTACCGTCAGATTTAACATTGTGTTTTTTGGCGTTTGGCCGGATTTAGCTTTAATCGTTCAACCGAACATGCCTTTAGAGCTAACTATTTTTGCATTTTAATGGTTAGTTATAGTGACACATTGGCATGGTAGCTCGCTTTCTGCTATCCTATTACATTTTATCTTTCTTTATTTGCATGCATATCAATAGTCTTTTAAATACTTGTGGCAACTTTATCTTCTCACAACACATTATTTTTGGGGGAATGAATCATTATTCTTGTTGCGTACTGGAATATTCGTGGTGGTAGAGAAATATAAAGTTTAGCGTCTTAACTTTTTACGTTGTACTTGCGCACATACAGATAAAAGAGTAGAGGTATAAAGCTTATAAGAGACACCAAGATTTTTACATGGAAAATCTTGAAAAGGTGAAAAATCATAGGGCCTGGCCCTGTTTAAATGAATTCACTAATATTTGCAGTTGATTACAAATGAGGACCTTCCATTGGGCGAAGGCCTTGGACTGAAGTTGCCAATATACATTATATAGAGTGCATTACATAGTGGGAGGTGGAAGAATCAGCGTTAACATGTTTTGAATGGATGGACGATATTGACTCCCTTGATCACGAACCATTTATCAAGTATTTGCGTATCTTAATGATATCATAGTTTGGTGGTCTTGGGCTTGTTCGGTGTTTTGATGCATGTCACATTTGAGAATTGTTTGGTCATTCAATTTATGTTTTGAACCTTCCAAATGTGCTTCAGGTCTTTGATTTAGACCTATTCCGGGTTGGATTGGGTTGATTTTGATGTCTTTGGGTTTGCCTTTTCGAGACGTTTAATTCGACGTTAAGTTTGCTGAAGTTGGAGTTCAGATGACCCCGAATTTAATTTTGGAAGTTTTCAATATGAATTTGTCTTGAGATTCGTGCCCGATCAAGATAATTTTTTGATGATATATCAATTCTCATTGCTATTGTCTGTGTTCCTTTCTCCTTTATATGAGTTTCATACAGAGCATGATGATGATGATGATTTAATGATTAGCCACTACACACACATGGATATCCCTTTGTTTCTTAGTTGTGATACTGAATCTTTGGATGTCCTACAGCTTTTAAGATAACGACAGCGGGCTTTAACATGAGGATTCATACGTAGCTATCTGTAGACAACTTCTTTACTTGCCTTATTTGATGGATTTTGCTGTCATCTGACCCCTATCCCTAGTATTGGTCTCCCATTCTTCTTCTTTACTTTTGGAAGACTGATAAGGATGGTGAGACATTTTTACAATTAACGGCTGATAGTTATTGTTGTCTGTTGCTTTCCTCAGTATTGTAATCATTGAGAGATTGCCAACAAGTGACCAATCTTCTGCATATCAGGTTTCTTATTCTCATTTTGCAATGGCGAACATCAAGGATGGCCTGAAAATTCTCAGGCAACCGATGTTATGATTTTACCTATTTATGCTTGAGGTGATAGGGCCTTTAGAAAGCTGCTTATTTATTTATTTTTATTTTTTGTGTTGGTATCTAATGTTGATATCGCTGTTTCTCTCTCTCTCTTTCATAAAGCACTGTGCAATAACCATGGTAACTTGCTGAGCTTTTTTTTTTTATATGGATATTAGATGTTTGATGGAGAAGCATAGAGAGTAAGGAGAAAGTAAATGTGATATTTATTGATTTAGAGAAAACGTATGATAAAGTTTCAAAAGAAATTTCTTGGAAAGTTCTAGAAAAGAAAGGAGCTTATAATGCTTATATTCTAGTCATTAAGGGTATATATACAAGTGTTGTTACTTGTGTTCAAATACAAGGTGATTTGACCAAGTATTTCCTTCGTTGGAAAATTTTATAAGAGGGTGGTGAGACCAATAAGTTTTGTGGTGCATAATGTTGATTATTAAAAGTGAAGCATAAAATTAAGTGTTGCAGTGATGAGGATGAAATGGCGTAGGGGTGTCAATTTTTGTCTTGACCCGAAAGGGCCGAACGCTTACCCGAACCTGTCTCAGAAAGTCTAAATTTGGGTCAAGCTATTTAACTAACTGGTTGGGTTCTGGCTCTAATTTCTTTTGGAGAGGGAGTGACAGTTATTGCAAACCATTGAAAATTTGGCCATGTTTGATTCTTTACTCTAGCAATGAGGCATGAAGGATGGCATGAAGCAGTACCTATCATGTTGTTTTTAACCTGCAGGTTCTAACATTTTGCTAGATTCTTTGCTATTAAATACCTCCCTGTTTGTGTGTGTATATCCATACAAATATAAGTATATTAATTTGAATATATGAAATCTATGCATATATGTGCAATGCAAAAACACGCAAGTATATGCAAACATGCATATATATGCATGTTTTTATAAGTATAAACATAAAGAAGCAATTATTGAGCTGAAAACAATTGAACAAGAATAATGTGCTTTTTTGGTAGCCGTACGCACCATCTATCTTTCTCTCTCTGTATAATTTCTCTGACAATTATTGCAAATCATTGAAAGAGATAGGAGAAATAAGGATTTAGTTCAAGGGAAGTGCATTAAGTATGAAGATCAAGTGTGCTTTTATTAGAAGAGGATATTCAACAAAGGTGAATGAGATATTTTGATAAGCTCTTCAATAAAGTTTGCGAGTATACAATTGACTTTAGTGACCTTAACACTTGAAAAGAAAAATGTGATTTTTATTTTTTACCGACATATTTATAAATTGAAGATAGAGAGATTTTAAAGAAAATGAAATGTGAAAAAGTTGTATATGATGATATTCCAATAGAGGTGTTTTATTTCTTTTTCTGAGTAATTGTCTGAAAGCGGCAACCTGTTCAGCCATATTCCAATAGAGGTGTTTTGTCTTGCGATGGCTAATTAGGTCTGCATGTACATGACTATAAAAAGTTCTCTCTCTATCTCTAAATTTGGGAATCTTTTTTCTGAAGTAAATAGTCGGAGCCTCTTCTTTTACAGAGGTTCATGTGTGGGTTTTGTTATATTGTTTTTCTGGTTTCATTATATTCTCAGTCATCTCTATTGCTGCTGTCAAAAAAAATTTCAATTGTCCAGATTCTGAAAAGTTTTCCCTTTATAACCATGGATGCCATATTATAATTTGGGGCAAATTAAATGTGTAGAACCTCTTGCCCTAATACATTTGTTGACTGTTATATACACACACACTCTCTCTCTCTCTCTCTCTCTCTCTCTCTCTCTCTCTGTGTAATGGAAAAAAGTACGGTTTTATGTTGGTGCATTCATGAATGAGAATTTGACTCTTCGGAGGACTTAATGTAGTTTAAGGGCTTGAGCCCACATTGTGGGATTTGGGCTTGATGTTGTTGTTGTTGTTCCTTGTGCATTCTTACAAGTTACAATTACTCACTATGAAAAGGAAAAATGGAATTGCATTGAAAGACGATATTATTTTTTAATTTTTTTATGGCAATTGTGTAATTAGATTTTTTTTCCGTCATGAAAAACAATTCCTATTGATATGGTATTAAAGATTTGGGTCATAAACATAACATGTACTAGTGTGTTGTGATTATTTCTTCTAGGTAAAAAGTTTTGATGGCTATCATGATGATTTAGAATTTAGCGCAACAACATCAAGTCTTTGTTCCACTATGTGGTGTCGGCTAATATTTTTTCTTTCATTGTATTTTTTTAAAGGTTAAACTCTCTTTTAAATCTAGTAAAGGAAGGTCATTTGTAATATTTTGTAACCAAGTCTTTTAAGTTCTACTTCCACATTTTTTAACATAAGTTAAATCTAATACATCTGCTTTCCTAATTGGGTCATCGGAAGACCTTCATTTTTTTGTGACCAAACCATCTAAGGTGACTCTCTAATCTTATCTTCCATTGGAGTTACTCCAATATTTTCATGTATATGCTAATTTCATATCATGTCTCTAAAAGTAAAGGCACTCATCCACCTGAGCATCCTCATCTCTGCAACACTTTACTTAATATTATGTTTCTCTTTTGATAGCCAACATTTTGCGCCATAAAGTGTTGCAAGTCTCAACACCATGTTATAGAATTTTACCTTTAAATTTGAGGGGGACTTTTCTATCACACAACATATCTGAGGATTTAGAATTTAGCCTTTGATTTTATATAGTTGTTATGGAATTTTTCAATATTTCCTATAATGATGGTGGTTTAGAAATAAGTATAAGGTGTTTCAATTGCATCAGTTTTAAAAATTTTATTGTTTTGTCTAAAGTAAAAAAGAAAAAAGATGGAATTATGTAAATATCATTTTATATTATACTCTTTACATATAAAATTTTAATATTTTATATGTACCATCAATAGAGCAAATATATGGGTAAGAAATAAAAAAATTAAGTTTATTAGGAAGCTTTGGGTGGTAGGAATGAAATATAAGATTTCAAGCTTTGGGTGGTAGGAAGCTTTGATATTAACTTTCTTCAAGAATATATATATATATATATATATCATTTTAATTGCTGCACTTGAATGTTCTTTTACTTGAGGCTAGAAGAACACTTTACATTGACAGGTCTTATCATTTTTCTGAGGTACTTTAATAAAATATTTTTCCAATGGAGCCATTCTTCTTTTTGTATTCATTCTTGTTTTTAGATTTCATGTTCCTTATTTTGAATGCAACTTTAGATTTGTAGATTTGATAAGTAACATGTAGCAATTATATTACCTCGCAAGCAATAGGAAAGTTCATCAACTTTCATCACTTGGTTGTTAATTATGATACCTAAAAAATGTTACCCTAATAATTCTACTATTTGTCTTATTATCCCGTAAGAAGAGATGGCCTATATTTTACGAGTGGATAGCCGAAACACTTAAAAATGTGGTCAATCGTGAAGATGCAATGATATCCATTTTGTGGAATAATCCACATATCGAGAGCCTCCCACTCTAGGGGGATTTTGATAGGTGATGAATGTAACATAAAATAAGTTTGAATAATCTTAAAGAGTTGACAATAAATGGCTATGGTGGTAATAGGTTTCCAAGTTGGTTTGGTTATCCTCACCTCATCAATTTATCATAAAATAAGTTTGGGAAATTGCAATAACATTAAAGAATGCAAATTTCTCCTCGTCTGCGTTACCATCTTTCAAATCACTTTATATATGAAATAATAGGACAGGATTTTTGGTGTTCTTATGCTCCTTGTAATGGTTGTGAGAATTACTATACAAAGGTGGATGGCTATTTTGATTCCGTGAATGGAAGGGGTGCCCAACAATGAAGATTGGTGAGCTGTCTCACCTTAAGCATTTACACATTTTATTGCAACAAGATATACTAAATTTCAACCCTCGCGTCAAGTTTTACGGAATTTTTCATGCAAGGCTGTGAAAGACTTGGGGAGTGAAGCATTATTCTCATTGCTATTATCTTAGGTTCTTTCACCTCTTTATGAGTTATTAAATTTTAATTGCAAGTGCTTATCTATTTTGTTATCATTCTATATCCTGTTAAATTCTATGAAACAATTCTGGGAACTTAATTTCGGATTTAAGGTGGTTGGCTTATTTAGAAATTAAATTTATTGTGTTATGAATTTAATTACATATTAAGTATAGTTAACTTATTAATTTTTTAATTATAGTTAACATATTCTAATGATAAATAATTTAATTAGGATATATCATAAATATTAAACAGTTTAAATTATATTATTAATCTTTTATGAATTTACCATTTTTAATAATTGAATTATTATTTGTTTTACTAATTATTTAATTATTTTATTTAAATATCAATATTTAAAATTATATTAAGTGGACCAAAAATAGTTTGGAGGCATTAAGAGTTTGCTTTTCATCTTATCTTTTTCGTTGTTGTTCGGCTTCCTTTGAAGGTGTAGAGATTGCACTAGTTGCTTCTTCGACTCCATTGTTGCACCTAAGGTTTTCTTTTCAAATCTCATTGTGCAGGATTTTATAAATCCTCAAAATACGGATATTTGAAATTTTGAGGAGGTTAAATTATGAAATTTGTTTGGTTCCATTTATGATAAATCCTATTAAATTTTTTTGATTGTTTGGTTGTTCAATTTAGAATTTAAGGAAGTTAAAGAGTTGATATACATTGTTACAGTAATTAAAGTATGATAAGGGAGTAAATAAGGCCTAACAAAATTTTATTAATATTAATTATTATTAAAATATTAAATTGTTATTTAATTATTATTTATAATATGTTATAATATTTATTTTTCTTAAAAATAATATTTAATTCTATTTATTATTTTAAAATAACTAAGTATTTATCTAATAATTATATTAATTTTTTAAATATTATTTTAGTTTTTTGAACTTAATTATTAATTTTTTAAATTATATTAATGAAATATTCAACAATAAGAGGAGTATAGGTTTTAGTGTTTTACTTTTCCCTTCTTTATTTCGTTCGGCTTCGTTCCTCCGCATGACTGTAGAGTTTTGAACGAGTTCATTGTCGCTGTTCGATTTTGCTTCTTCGACACCGTACCCTTCCAGCCTTCCTGTTGGAAAGGAAGTTCCGACATTTTTTTTTAAATCGGAAGCTCGCTTGCTGTGAAGGTAACTTTCTCCCTTTTGCTGGCTTCTTTGGTCAAATCCCGTAAATCCGCCGAACCAAAGGATTTCGGAAATCGGGGAGTTACCACGAAATTAGGGAATTTTCGGTCAACCGCGGCTTTGATTTACCGTGAGATTTGGTTTTGCATTTTTGGCCGTTTGATTGGATTTAGCTGAAATCCGCTTCAAATCCGGCCTACATCCTGCATCCAAACAGCCCCGAAATGTTGATGCCGTGATTCATTGACTATTCGAATCTTCCTTGGTTCAGTTGTCATATCTTTAATTGAGAATGATGAGTATGACCTGAAATCTACTAGTAACTGATGCTTCCCCCCTTTTTTTAATTAGGGCTTGAGTTGAGAGGACAGCGTGAAAGCTTTTTCTATGATTGAACTCTCTCATATATATATATATACATGCAAGCATACATATGTGTATGATAGACTTCTTGCAATGAAATTCCCCTTAACTTGAGAAAATATTGGATTGGTGTGGACAATGAGGAGAAATATTTGCATGGGGAGACATATTTTTACAATTAATGGCTGATAGTTATAGTTGTCTTTTGTTTTTCTCAGTAATGTTATCATTGAGATTTCTCCTGCAAGAATTTTGCTTGTAGGTGCGATCAAGTGACTGATCTTTTGGAAATAAATTTTCGCATACTCATCTTGCAATGGCGAACATCGAGGATGGCATGAAATATCTCAGTCAACTGATGTTTTGATTTTCCCTATTTATTCTTAAGGTGTGAGGATCTTTAGAAAGCGGTTTATTTATTTATTTTCTGTTGGAGTTTATTAGTCATTTTGTCCTCTCTCTCTCTCATTCTCTCTTTCCTTGAGGCACGGTGCAGTAACCATGGTAACTTGCTGAGTCTTTTTTTCATTTTGTATGTATATTTGGGAGGTTTGATGGAGAAGTATAGAGAGAGTATTGAGAATCTGCATATTATATTTATTGATTTAAAGAATGCATATTTATTGATTTAGAGAAGGCATATGATAAAGTTACAAAAGAAATTCCCTGGAGAGTTTTATATTTGACAACAAGGATTTATGTTTTTACTAGTAACAAGGAACTGTTGTTGGATCCTAATGTTTTCGTTGCAATTTCTATGAAGGTATTTTATAAATTCAATTCGTATTAGAGGGAAGTAGTTTGTGATAGTTCTCAAGTTCTATATTTTGTGCAGTGTTAGAAGATCCTTAATGCATTTTTTGATAATAACACGCACACCCTTTCTCTCTGTGTGTGTGTGTGTTCCCATCTATCTATATATGTAATGGGAAAAAGTGGTCAGTTTCTTGCTTGCAAACTATATTATGCAGAATTTTCTTATTAATTACTTTATAAGTTCAATTGTCTGTCTCGATTCAAATTTTGAGTTATGCCGATGCATTTCACAATCTCTTGCCATGAAAAGGAAAAATGAAATTGCATTGATGGGGTTTAATATTTTTGGTTTTTATATGGAAATGGTAACACTTGCCTCATTTTCACCATGATATAAAATTAAGGTCTAGTTATCTGTCTGTTTCAAAGATTTGTACCAAATATAACTTGTGTGTTGTGATTATTTCTTCTTTGAGTAAAAAGCTGGGGGGAAGATTATGATGATGATAATCTTTTAGATTTTATGATGAGGACATCAGATTTCGACACGTGTACCATCGATGGAGATGCAGATCAACGGCCACGATCCAGAGCCTCTACTTCTGATAGATTTGCATTTTATTTTATGATTGTATTTCCTATTTCCTAGTTTGCCCCTATGGACATCGAGTCGCTTATGTTGCTCGGATGGGCATTTGTGTCATTTCTTGTTATTTCATTTTGGCCTATTTATATGAGGTCCCATGCATTGTAATTTCAGTTTTGGATGAATGAAAAGTTACATTTCATGTTCTCTTTGTGAGTGCAAACCTCCTCGATCTCTTAGTGAATTCGTAGGAGAAACTAGATCTCTTTTTGAGTTCTAGGTCTTCTTGTCCTTCGTTTTTCTTTTAATTTCTCTTGATCAAGTCGTCGTTGCGGAGAGTTGGATTGAAGTCACTTGTGGGAGATTGAAATTTCATTCTTTGGATCCCTAGAATTTTCCCCACAACCTCTCCCTCCCTTGCTCACTGTCGCCGTCCCTCCTGGGCTGCCCAGGCCGCCGGCCTGCAGCCCTAACCCGCCGGCCAGCAGCCACCGGCCGGCCCACCAGCCCGCCAGCTCCCTCCCCCTTTGCCACCGCCTCCTTCCCCCTCCTTACTAATTTCAAATTTGTAGTTCTAAAGTTTTTATGAGCCATTAATTGTTTCCCTAATTCATGTAATCAATTTAATTGGCTTTTAATTTCGAATTTCAAATTCAAAATCAATCCAATTGATTGTCTTTAATTTAGGAATCTCTTCCCCTTTAAAACTGAAGTTTTATTTCAGATTTTATAAAATTCTGAAATTAAAAGTAGTGGTCCCCACCTTACTAAACTCCCCACCTCCCTCTTCTCTTTTTTGGCCGGCCCCTTTTTGGGCTTCTCTCTCTCTCCAAATCACATTAATAGCTTCACAAATCAACCAAGATTCCTCTCCCATTACCGCCCGCCCTCTCCTTTTGGAATTAATTTGAAATTTTCAAATTATTCCGTCCAATCTACTACAACCTAAAATAATTTCAGTTTTTCTTGAAATTATCTCATAGTCTCTCCAACCTAGCTGACTTTCCCTATCTTTCACGCCGGCCAACCTTCTCCACTCCAAGCCGCCACCTTCCACCTCCCTTCTTCTCGGATGCTACCTCAACTCCCGACAAGAATGCATGGCGGATCTTGAACTTGAATGGGAATTTGTGTTCGACGCCTACGGTAATATCAACATCTTACGATCTCCATTCTTTGACGTGAGATTTGAAAATGACGACACCATTGGAGATTACTTGGATCGAATTCTCCCCATCCTTGTGCCCATCATCGACGGACAATTTTCAGCCTCCGAGTGGACTATCGATGGCCATCCACCCGCTCCTCCAACCCCGGCTTCTTCCCCGGCGACGAGCCCTCTCGGCATCACCTATCTACTAGTGGCATCGCTGAGTCTACTTACGATCCTCTTCCGCTAGCCGCCACTTTCAAGAGCGAGTGAAGGACTTCAAGGTGAAGGATCTATATTTTAAATGTGAGGCTTCTGCTTATCATAGCTATTTGCATTATTTGAGTTTCTTTTGGTTATTATTTGGCAAGGCTCTAGTAATTCTCAAGTGTAATCAGTTACCATGGTTTAATCTTTCATGATTTTTCTTGAACTCTACTTGAGTAAGCTAGACTTTATTGTTAACATTGCAAAGTTTATAACCTCTTTTTAATCTCTAAAGTGCAATTCTTGTTTTCGTATGTTGGCATCACATCATTTTAGCTGGGTTTTGTAGTGCTTCTTTGGAGTTTCTCTATGTTTCCTATGGCATAACATGTATCGTTGATTGAATATGAGCTATTCATAAACAACAAATTTTTATGACTGTTTTATATAACAGATGATTTGAAGTTCGATTCCCATGAAGGCAAGTAACTCTTTTACTATGGGAATGTCTTAGTGTTAGTGCGGATGATGCCCAAATATGCTATCCTCTACACCCTTTGATTGTATTGACAAGTTATTCAGGTTGGCCTTTTGTGGCAACTGTGTGGCCATCAGCTATTTTTACTCTTCTTTTGGATGCTTAGTCTACCAGTTCTTTTACCTTTTATCTACCTTTATTTATGGGAAGATTCAATGGTTTTAAACTTTCTTTCTCTACGCTGCACTCTCTCTTTATATGTATATGATTCAATGGTTTTAAATTTTTATGACAGTTTTATCTACCTTTTATCTACCTTCCTAATAGAGTTAAAGGGATTTGCCTATGTTATTTATTTATTTAGAGTAAGTAAACATATGATAAACTTTCAAGAAAAGTGATGTGGAGAGTTCTAGAAAAGAAAATAGTTAGTAATGCTTATATTTAAGTCATTCAGGACATGTATACAAGAGTTCTAATTTTTGCTTACACACAAGATGGTTTGATAAAGTATTTTTCTATTTTAGTTGGATTATAAAAAGGATCAATGTTAAGCCTATATCTTTTTTTCTTTAGTCATGGATGTTCTTTCTAGTCTTTTGCAAGGGGATGTACCATCGTGTATGTAACACATATGCATATTAGAATATGTACATGAGAGAGCTCCTAATGATGAGCATATTTTTTCAATTAATGGCTGGTAGCTATTTTCAAAAGTCAAAACTTGCTAGTTACTTGTATTTTTCTCAAAAATGTAATCATCGTGATATCTGTTGGTAGAACTGAGCTGGTGATTGCCAACTAGTGACTGATCTTCTAGAACCCAGGTTTCCTTATACTCGTTTTGCAATGGCAAACATCCAGGATGGCTTGAAAATTCTCAAGCAATCGATGTTATGATTATCCCTATTTATGCTTCAGTTTGGAGGGCTTTGAGAAAGCTGATTGTTTATATATATATATATATATATCGACAGGTGTTTGATATATAAATGCTCATTGTATCTTACTGGCAATCTAAGTGCACTACCTTTCGTTTTGCATTACCTTACAAATTTAAGAGCCTCCGTTTCCGTTCTATTTCTTTTGCTTATTGGAAAATTTTTCTCACAATCTGTCCATATGAATTGGAAATTTAAATTGCACGGATGGAGGATTATATTTTTCATATACAGATGGAACACGTGGCAGTTGCCTCATCTCCACCTTGAAATACATTTAAGAAGTCCTAATTAGATGGCATTTTCAAGATTTAGCCATTTATGATGAGTGAATGTAGTTGTTGCGATTATCTCTTCTATGAGTGAATGTTGAGAGGGCAACGATGGTGATAATTTAGAATTTAGCCATTTACTATAAATGATTTCTCCACTCATCTAACATCTTTTTAGTTCTCAAAATAATATTAAAAAGTTTAGATAGTCAAGAAATTCCTTCATCTCCTAAGCATTTCTTCACCTCTATTTAAATATCATAAGGTCAAAGAGCTTTTTCACACTTCATTTTCTTTAATCTTCTACAGCTTCAGTTTTACTTATACGTTGATAAAAATAAAAATCTTTAATTTCATTTAGGAGGCTATGGTCACTAAAATCAACCGTATTCTCGCAATCTTCATTGAAAAGTTTAGCAAAATATCTTATCCATACTCATATATATATATATTTTTGGCTAACTTATACATCTATTTTTCGCACTCCTTAATATTTAATCTATTATAAATCTTTAAAGTTAAAATTTTTGCATGGTATATTGCTTTTTGAGACTCCTTACACTATTGACCCCCTGAGAAAGGGTATTTCTTAGTCTATGCTGACCTTAAAGCAGGATAGCTTCGGAAGAGTTGAACAGTTAAAACAGTGAGAAATGCAAAAGTTAAAACATCATGGATCATGTACTATTAGGTCTGCTTATATGTTTGATGCAATGTCAGAAGATGCCTAATGCTTTTGTTGACAGTGACATGCTCCCTATCAGAGGATGCCTATTGCATTTGTTGACAGTGACTGGGGAGATGGGGTGCTATCTTTATGTTGTCTTCAAGGCAATTTGGTTTTGATATGGAAGATAATGTTACTACTTTTTATATATCTATGCGTGTCAGGTTCACTTTATATGTATCGGTGAATGTTTCATATGTTATGTGGATTTAGTTCCTTTGAGAAAGGGTATCTTTTTAGCCTATGCTGACCTTAAAGATGGATTGCCTTGGGAGAGCAGAGCAGTGAAAACAGTGAGAGAGAGATAGAAAATATGTCATGGATCTTGTACTATTATATCTGCTTATAAAGTTAGCTATTCAGTTGTATTGAATGCATATCCTCTCTCTTTCTCTAATATTGAATGGAGTTGTATAGAGTGAAAAATAAGGCAACATTTAGAGATTAGAGAGAGGGAAGAGGACAAAGTACCATATATTTGACATTGAGAGGGAGATTAAGAGAGACGAAGTGTCTTTTACGTGACCGGATTTTGATTCATATTTTTGTTTGTAATAAGGAACTGTTGTTGGATCCTAATATTTTCATTGCAAGTTCTATGAAGGTATTCTATAAATTCAATTCATATAAGAGGGAAGTAATTTGTGATAGTTCTCTTCATTGTTCAATGTAGTGGCAGAAGATTGCTTTTTAATTTGTTGCAATTTTTATGAAGATGTATATTTATAGTGGATCAACATATGTTATTGTTGTGGAAAAAGCATTCGTCGTTTGTTTTCTCACCTTGTGTTGTTGTGGCTGTTATTAAATTTTAATTGCCAGTGCTTATTTGTTTTATTAAGTGTTGATGATGTGATACCATGTGAATACAAGAATTGCAAATCAAGAAATTAATAAAAGTTATTAAATTCGAATACTAATCAATAAAATCTAGCTTACTCAAGTAGAGTTTTCAAGAAGATGTGATGAAAAATTAAGTCATAGCATTTGATTACATTTGGAGATTACAAGAACTTTGCAAAAGAATAACCAAAGAAATCTAAATAATGCAAATAGCCATGATAACGAAGCCTCACGTTTAAAATATAGATCCTTCACCTTGAGATCCTTTAATTAACTCTTGATGGTGGAGGTTAGCGGAAGATGATCGTAAGCACACTTAGAGAAACCACTAGTACACAAGTGATGCCGAGAGGACTCGTCGTCGGGGAAGAAGTCGGAGTTTGAGGGGCGGGTGGATGGTCGTTGATGGTCCAATCGTATTCTGAGAATTGATCGTCGAGGACGTCCACGAGATGAGGGAGGATTCGGTTCAAGTAATCTTCAACGGTATCATCAAAACCGAACCCGACGTCGAAGAATGGTGATCGAGTGATGTGGATGTCTCCGTAGGCGTCGAGTACAAATCCGCTATCAAATTCGGGATCTGCCATGCATCCTCGCCAAGGGTTGAAGGATTACCCAAGATGGGAGAGGGGGTGGTCGGATTAGAGGTGGAGGGGAGAGGGGAAGGGCCGTGGGCTAGAGGAGAGGGGGGATCACAGTTTTGGGAGGGGGAGAGGGGAGAATCAATTTCAAATTTCAGATTTTGAAATCTGAAATTAAAATCTGTGAAATCTGAAGTTAAATCTCTGGGAGGGAGGCATTAAAGAGGTATTTAAGTGGTGATGAGGTGGCAGTTATAGAGAGAAACAATAAGGGTGAGTGGCCGGCCATATGGAGAGAGAGAGGGGCTTGGTATTAATTAGGTGGGGCCCAAGGGAATAATTAAATTAAGATCAAATCTGAATTTAAATTCAGATTTGTTCTAATTTAAGAAAGTTTCCCAATTTAGTGGAATAAGGGAGGGAAAGAGTTTTGAATTTCAAAATTGAGTTAATTCCCATTGATTGACTTTCCCAATTAGAGAAAGGCTATTTTAGGAAAGTAATTTACTCAATGGAATTTGAAATTTAAAGGGGGAAGCATGTGGGGGCCGGCGGCATGCTTGGGAGGCTCAGAGGGGCGGCTGGCTGGGGGCTGTCGGGCTAGTAGAGGTTCCAGCCGGCGGTATGGCTAGGAGGGGACGGCGGGATGGGGGTGAAAACCATGGAAGAGAACAAAGGGAAGGTGCCGCAGGTCTGGGGAGGAGCTTGAGGAGGGAGATGGGGTAGGAGAATAATGGAGAGATGAGAGTATTCAGCTAGGAAAATAAAGGAAAACTGTTCCTCAAGAACTTACTAAAAGATCTTGGGATTTCACTCAAGAACTCACTAAGAGATCACAAAACAAATTTTCATTCATCAAAAACTAAACTTCTTACATGACAAGAGGCCTCTTATAAGGGGCCAAAATAAAATAAAACGGAAATGACGCAAATGCCCTCAAGGCTACATAAGTGACTCCATGCCCATAAGGGCAAACTAGGAAAAGAAATACAAGCATAAATAAAATGCAAAATTAAATAAAAAATAGAGGCTCTGGATCGCAGCCGTCGATCGGCGTCTCTAACGATGGTACTCATGTCGAAATCTGGTGTCCTCATCAGTTGATGCCACGATGCATTTGCCTATTTGAAGCTTCCTTGGTTGAGTTCTTATCACTTTAATTGAGAATGGTGAGGCATCAACAATGACCTTATATTCCGCAAGTAACAGATGCTTTCATTTTTTCAATTAAGGCTTGAGCAGGAAGGACAACCCGAAAACTCTCTCTTTTTCTTTGATAAAGTTAAGGAGTTGTCTTTGGGTATTCTTTTATTGAAGCTCTGTGCAACAACATTGGTAATTCAGAAGGATTTTAATCCATTCCCTCTCTCTATCTCTTTCTCTCTCTCTATATATACACAGACACACACATGCAAATCTACATTCATGCATATATATATATATATATGAAATTCTACTTGCAATCAAATTTCTCTTAACTTGAAAAAATATTGGATTTGTGTGGACAATGAGGAGAAATATAAGGATGGTGAGACATTTTTTTTAAATTAATGGCTGATAATTATAATTGTCTTTTGTTTTCCTCTGTAATGTATTCATTGAGATTTCTCCTGGAAGAATTCTGCTGGTGATTGCCAACAAGTGGCTGATCTTCTGGAAATTAGGTTTCTTATACTCAATTTGCAATGGCGAACATCAAGGATGGCCTGAAAGTTCTCAGGCAACCGATGTTATGATTTTACCTTTTATGCTCGAGATGAGAGGACATTTAGAAAGCTGCTTATTTATTTTTTTATTATTTTCACATTGGAATTTAGTAGTCATATTGCTCTCTCTCATATAGCACGGTGCATCAACCATGGTAACTTGTTGAGCATTTTTTCCATTATACATATATTAGATGTTTGATGGAGAAGTATAGAGTAAGAGAATCTAAATATGATATTTATAGATTTAGAGAAAGCATATGATAAAGTTTCAAGAGAAATGCCCTAAAAAGTTCTGGAAAAGAAATGACTTTTCCTCCGTTGATGACGTTCATTCCTGTCGAATTCCATGTCTTGATAGTCAGCCATTCTCATGTTAAATTATATTAAATAAGTTCAATTTGAGTAAGAGGGAGAAAAAGAGGTAGAGGAGGACAAATCACCATATATTTGACATTGAGAGGGAGATTAGGAGAGATGATATGTCTTTGACATAACCTGATTGTGATACTTATTTTTGTTGGTAAAAAGGAACTGTTGTTGGATCCTAATGTTTTCATTGCAATTTCTATTAAGTTATTCTATAAATTCAATTTATATCATATGGAAGTAGTTTGTGATAGTTCTCAAGTTCTATGTTTAATGTAATGTCAGAATATCCCAAATGCATTTGTAGACCTACCCGGCATGAATCCAAATTGATTTTGAAAAACATTAGTATCACGCCGTAACCTATGCCCCATAACTCTCTTCCATAATTTTAAAGTTTGACACATTAACTTAATTTCTCTATAATTTGCACAATCTTGTGTATCACCTTAATTTTTTTAAAATAGGAATCAACACACTCATTCTCCACTCATCTGGCATCTTTTGAGTCTTCAAAATAATAGTAAGAAGCTTAGTAAGCCAAGAAATTACTTCTTCTCCTAAGCAAGGTTTAAAATTGCGTAATTGCGCCTCGAGGCGGTTTTCGTCCGTGAGGCGAGGCGTAAGCCTCGAGGCGGTCTGAGGCGTAAGCCTCACGAACACAGAATTGCGTAAATGAAAAATTAAGGACTTTAGCAGGAAAATAATAGCAATATTGGAAAATAAGAAAGAAGATGCAATAAAATTATGTCCCAAAGTACAAAATCACAAAATATTAGTTTAACAAAACTCCCAAAATACAAAAAACATATAAAATGAAATCATATCCCATCACTAAATGGGTCTTCAAGTGAATCATCTTCTCCAATTGTATCTATGAAAGCCATGTCATCTTCATCTTCAACATGACTCACTTTTCTCTTCCCTGTTCATTAAATGAAAAGATTATTAGCATATTAATTGGATGAACCACTCATTATCAGGCAGACTGGCAGAGAACATATACCTTTACTTGCAGAGCTAGTAGATGTGTGTGGTGTGATACTAGTGGATGTACCCGTTTGATCTGCTTCGCCCCTCAATACATCCACATTTAGATCTTCTACCTGTAAGTCTGATAATGACAAATCTGCCTCATCATCTATGAACCACTCATTATCAGACGACAGATCATCACACACCAACGGGTCGTCATCATCTTTCAACCCCTTATTCCTCAACCTCCTATCTCTTAACCTCTTGTTGTGCATTATGTATACGAGGGAGTTCATTCTGAGTGTAGATAGTCGATTTCTTCTCTTTGTTTGCACTTGACTATATGTACTCCAATTTCGCTCACACCCAGAAGAAGAACAAGTGAGGCCCAACACTCTCACAGCAAAACTCTGTAGCTCAGGGGTGGAATCACCAAATTGGATCCATCATTCAACTGTTTTCAAGAAAAAAATATAATCAAAATTCAGAATTGAATAAAGTGTATTGCATTTACCAAATTAATTATACCTGGAGACCGTTTAGAAATGGTAGTTTTTGCTGCATTCAAACCAAAAAAACCCTCTTTATTCCGGAATAGAACAAGCTGTAAATCTGCAAGCTCCCTATCTGCCTGCTCCGGTATTAATCTTTCCATACAGTGATATAGACCAAGCTTAATCTCCGGATTTGAAGATTTTTTCTCTGAATATTGAAATTGAGGGTTAAGATAATATGCAGCTGCATGTAGATGTCGGTGTAACTGCACCTCCCACCGAGCATCAACGATATCCCAAATCTCCCTATAACTTGCCTCCTCTCCTCCCAAGTTATGTGCAATCAACTCCTTGGCCTCATCCGTAGCATTATAAATAAAACCCATAGCTGATTTCTTCTCTGCATCCACTAAGCGTAGAACTTGCACTAAGGGTGTCACGACCCGACCCGACGGGGACGGATCCCGCCCGAGCCGGATTGCGACCAGCCTAACAGACTAATCAGGATCTAGCTTTGGAATTGGTTACTGAACTGAATCTTCCAAAATGTTATACACAAAACAAACACACAGAGCTACTATAGAACATCAAATGCAGCGGAACAAATCATCTATATTTTCTTTCTTTTCCTCAAAACAATCATCTACAAATACAGTGCATGGCTGACAGAAAAATAAACAGAAAGAGCCATGACTGTACAAAAAAAAAATCAAAAGTACAAAATACCTATACTGATCAGACTCTGAATTCTAGTCCTGGACTTCCTTCCCTTTCCCAGAACTTGAAAAACCACCAGAAAACAAGAGTGAGCTCAACAGCTCAGCAAAGCAACAAACCTCCAATCAAAACTCTCAGAATCCAAAACCAACTCATCAGACA
Organism: Dendrobium nobile; assembly: GCA_022539455.1. Classification (NCBI taxonomy): domain Eukaryota; kingdom Viridiplantae; phylum Streptophyta; class Magnoliopsida; order Asparagales; family Orchidaceae; genus Dendrobium; species Dendrobium nobile. The sequence continues at coordinate 37,267,837 of CM039728.1, read as the reverse complement.
ATAATCCGTACAGAATTCGGAACAGAATCGTATCTCGAATCAGAACAGAATCAAAATCAGAACTTATACGGACATATATCAAATCAGAATCAGAATCGTACAGATCAGATCACATCAGAGTACAAATCGGAACGGATTAAATCAACAGAGTCAGAATCGTACAGAAATCAGAAATTCAGCTCATATCGTATCAGAACAGAATCGGAACAGATATCAAATATTTAATTTAATTAATAGCTAAATGTGCTCACGGCACCAGAAATTCTCTGAGTAATTAATAGCTAAATGTGCTCACGGCACCAGAAATTCTCTGAGTAATTAATAGCTAAATGTGCTCACGGCACCAGAAATTCTCTGAGTAATTAATAGCTAAATGTGCTCACGGCACCAGAACAGATTTCATCGGATCCGGAACAGAACAGATATCAGATTGAGCTCATTTCAGATTTCCCTGACACTTACTGAATCTCATAGGATCCAGACCCCTTATAACTCCCTTTTTATAGCTTATACAGATAGCATTTCAATTCAGAATAAATCCGGGCAAATCAGAAATCAGACAAAAATCGGGCAGCACAACGGCAGTATACGGAATTTACACAATTTTTCCTGAAAATCAAAATTCACCAAATTCGCACAGAATATAGATAATCACATTTCAGAACATTTATTCTACTGCACAGATAATTTCAGAATACACAGAAAAATCTAATCGACGAAAAACACCGTCGAATCAAAAATACCCGGACAAAAATCTTCAGAAAATAACCAAAATGTGCACACTCGGCACGTCAACAATATACAGAAAGTTACGCGGTAAAAACTGAACCAATCAAAAGATACGGACGAAAATCATTAACGGAAACGAAATCCGGACAGAAAATACCGCCAAACACGACGGTTCTGAAAATTGAGAAAGGCGGAATGTGCCTTACCTTGCGTACAGCAATATCCTGAACAGTCTCCTCGGACGAAAACGGCTCCGCGTCGTCCGAAAATCAACTTTTCCAAATTTGCCCTCGACTTTCTCTCTCCTCGGCTGATATTTTCGTTTTATAAAAATTTTCTCTCTCTTCAAAACGACTGAAATCAGCTTTATAATCTTCAGATCGGCCCGGCCGATCTCCATATCGTCCCAGGACGATCAGACCAATTTGGATCGTCCTGGACGGTTCCCAGAACTAGTCTCAGGCCGATATTTTCTACAGTGCCGATCGGCCTGGACGATTTCTTCAATCGGCCTGGACGTTGTGTACAGAAAATAACCTGGAGCAAATTCTGGAGCAGATTCTGGAGCAAAATTCCACTGATCGTCCCAGGACGATCCAGATCGTCCTGGACGATCCTGGAGCAGATTCTTGATATTACAAAGGGTCTCGTGCTCAAAATGGCATTGGTCACAGTAGCTCAAAATTTATCATTCAGAATTATCTTTCTTATCTCCTTTCCCTCACTCTTCTTCCCCCAAGCAGAGTTTAGTCATTCAGTTGATGTAAACATGGCTTCCAAAGGTTGCCTCACCTCCATCAAGCTCTGCAGTGTCAAATAGGAGGTGGCAAACCTACAGTGCCCAAATGTTAAAACTATGAACATACAGTTGGAATGATTTACAATGTAAAAAATATAAACATACCTAGTGGTTGCAAGTCGAATGATTTCTTTCTTTGAAAATTTTCTCATTAAGCTTAAGACCCAAGAGTGATTGTAGATGAATTTTGTAATCTTCTTCGCCCTAACAAGAGCACTCTTGTGCTGAGGTAAGTCACCAAGATCCTCCAATATGAGATCAATACAATGTGCTGCGCAAGGTGTCCAATAGAGGTGTGTCCTCTTCTCCATCAACATCTGACCAGCTGCTTTGTATGCACTGGCATTATCAGTCACTACCTGGACAACCAACTGCTCTCCAATCTCCTCAATAACTCCATCAAGTAAATTAAAATGAATGTAGCATTCTTCACCTCATCAGAAGCTTCAACAGATCTTAAGAACACTGTACCATAGGGATTGTTGACAAGGATGTTTATCAAACTCCTACTCTTCATGTCAGACCATCCATCTGACATTATAGTCACACCTGTCTCAATCCATGTCCTTTTAATCTCACCAATGGTTCGTTCGGTGTTCTGCAACTCCTCTTTTAAAATCCAAGTGCGCAACTCATACATAGAAGGTGCTTTCAACCCTCTTCCATACAATCCTACAGACCGCATCATACTGAAGTAGGCAGGCGATGTAGCAACATTAAATGGTATTGCATTTTCAAAAAAAAACCTCCCAATGTCCATGCAAACCTGTCGCCGACCCTCTCTAGTACCATCTGCAGGCATCATATCTGCTTCTCCTCTATCTGCTCCTTCAGTAGTCATGTACTGATCCATAGGACCCCGTGCACCTCTATTATGTATAGTGGAGGAGGAGCCCTTTCCACTCTCGCTCCCAAAATAGGCACCTTGGTCGACCCTTTCATCAAATTGCTGCTGTTGTAAGTGTTTGACAGTGGTAGTTTTCTTCATGTAAGCACATATTTCTTCCTTCACATTGTCCGGCACTTTTGCACAAGGTGCTACGTTCTTGTGAGAGCATGATAAGTGCTCCTTCATGCGGGTTACTCCGCCCTTCACAACTTTCTCACAAAAGTTGCACTTTAAATATTCATAGCTCTTCTCGCCACCGCCAATGTCAACTTGTACACTATACTTCCAAGAAGGGTCCCTCCGCAATGACGTATTCGTCTTTTCTTTACCTCTAACCATGTCTCCTAAAGCAAAAAATCAAATACATTCCAAAAAAATAAAAAAAAACTAAACCCTAATTTCTCTTAAACTTGCAAAATAAATCCCTAAACTTAAAAAAAATACCTAAAATCGAATGTGGAGTACTCCTAGAGGGTGGCCGGAAGTTTTCACTTCGCCGGAGAGGGGCGGCGCCGCCGGAGGAGCGGCGGGAAGCAAGGCCGACCGTGCGGGACGCGTGCGGTTTCGCGAACAGAGAGCTGGGAGGGTTTTTTTTCGGAGATGAGGGAAGCCGTGCGGGATTAAGGGGGAGAAAAGCCTTCATTTTAAGTGGGTGGGGCCGGTTCTATGAGGCGTACGCCTCACCCAGAATTGCGCAATTGCGCCTCTGAGGCGCGCCTCAGTCCAGGTGAGGCGTACGCCTCAGCCAGGTCCAGAATTGCGTAAGCCTCAAGGCGTTTTTTGGTGAAATTGCGCAAAGGCGCGCCTTGAGGCGCGCCTCTAATTGCGCAATTTTAAACCATGCTCCTAAGCATTTCATTTGGAGAGGCAGTGACAATTATTGCTGATAATTTGGCCATGGTCGATTCTTCCTCTACTCTAGCAGTGAGGCATTAAGGATGGCATGGAACTCCTCAAGCAGCGTACTTGTGCTATTAAAAACTTCCTGCTGTACTGCTTCTTTTACCAATGTTGCTGCTACTATAAGAGCCTACTTCTATTTAGTTGTTTAGCTGCATGTTCTAAGCTTTTCTCAGATTCTTTGCAACAGTAGGATCTGGAGGCATTTGCTTGCAACTTGCGTGCAATCACATTATTGCTGATGCTCATTATAGAGGCTGTGATGATTTCTCTTCTCTAAGATTCTTTCTTTTTGTTTAATATACACATATATATGTTGGAAAACATATACTTTTGCAAGTATGGCCGTCAAGTGTTTGCTTATCTCTTTTGGTCCTCCTCCAAGGCTTGGTTTTTATTTTTTATGAATGTGGGCACTACTTACGCTGTTTAATTAGGTCGTGAGCAATGCCATTAAAGTTCTTATCATCCCTGAATACTCTCTTTTGTTGAGTTTGAAGCTTATTTCTCTATAAAAGAAAATTGGGCACATCAATTTTGTTGCAGGTTATTAATTGGTGTATCCAACATTAGCGGGTTATGTAATTAAGGACATCTTTTGATTTTATTCTATTTTCAGCTACCTTAGTTCTTATTTACGAAGAGGTGAGTGTCATCTTCATGTTGTATTCAAGGCAATTAGGTTGTGATGTGGAAGATAATGCTACTTTCTTTATGTATCTTCGCATGTCAATTTCACTTTTTATGTATTTGTGAGGCATAACAAATGTTTTCAAAAGGAAACCGTTGCTGCTAAATATTTATTTTCAACGATTATATTTGATTGATTGATGAAAACTATTTTTCAAGATAGTGATGAGCTTGATGATATCAAGAGCATCCTTATCTGAATGGTGTGGAACTATTTGATTTGTCTCTCTGGAGTGGTCCAAATGAAAACTTCATTCACAGAGGTGATGATGGTCTCATGAGCCTAAGTTAATGCTTGCCTGCCTCAGCACTAGGTGTGTGAATGAATCTATCTAGAGCAACTTAAATGTTGTCAAATGAGCAAAAATTTTGTGTTTTGATCTTTAGCTTATCTTGCAAAACAAATATCTGTTCACAGACATAAAGCATATTTGAATGGTTAGATGTAGCAATTTTGTTTATGAATAGCAACAATGTGGTTTATGAACTGCAAGTACTTTTGTATCTGATTTCTAAATGTCATATCTTTAGTCCTTGCTTTATAAAGTTGCTCATTAGAATAAATTGGAAAATTTATCATTATTCTCTGTTATTATACCGATACCCTATTATAATTTCTGACAAATTGAAGGAGTAAGACCTCTTTCCATTTCTAGTATATTTTTTCACATCCTTCTATATTTTCAATTAAAGGTCTTATAATTTTTTTTTTACTTTGATTTTTGTTGTTTTATACCAAAATCTTCTCATTTATGGCTTTTTCCATTGCATTAGCTTGTGGATCTTATAACTGTGTACCCAGTTTTTTTTAATATTTTGTTTTGACTGCTTGGATTGGATAGTTTGCGAGCTGATCTTGTATGAGGTTGAAGTGTTGAACATTGCTTCCCAGTCTTTGTTAGTCGACTGATATGCGCTGCATCCTTTGCCTCAAGAAATCTATAAAGTTTACATATTATTTTTATGGTTTTGTGACATTCTCTTTTAACGGGCAAAAACAAGGGTCTAATTAATTGGGGGTTGTTTCCTATTTTATATATTCGCTAATGACCCATTGAGAAAGGGCATTTTTTAGCCTACGCTGACCTTAAAGAAGAAGAACCTTGGGAGAGCAGAGCAGTTAAAACTGTGAGAAATGGAAAATTCAAAGCATCATGGATCATGTACTTTTAGGTCTGCTTATAAAGTTTGCTACTTGGTTGAAGTTAATGCATATCCTCTGTCCTCTTATATTGATTGGAGCTGCATAAGTGGAAAAAAGGCATCATTTAGAGATGGGTGGGAGTGAAAGAGGTATAGAGAAGGCAAATTAGTATATGTTTGAAATTTATAGTGGGATTAAGTGAGGTATAGTGTCTTTCAATTGGCCTGATTGTGATTCTTGTTTTTGTTGGTATGAAGGAACTATTGATCCTCTTATTTTCTTTATAATTTCTATGAAGGCATTCTATAAATGAAATTCTTATCGTCCGGAAGTAGCTTGTGATAGTTTTGAAGTTCTATGTTTAATGCAATGTTAGTTTATGATAGTCTCTTTTAGCATAGGCCGGATCTTATACTTCTACTCTTCTCTCAACAAAGGCAACGGAAGATCAGCGTTTTATGTGACCAAACCATCTAGGACAACTCTCTCTAATATTATTTGCCATTAGAGATGCTCTAACCTTTTCACGTATATGCTCTTTTCACATTCTATCTCTAAGTGTAAAGCTACTCATCCACTTCAGGATCACCATTAAGCATTAATGGTCTTTGTGGACTCCGAAAATTCGCTCCCCGACCTCTCCGCGGCCCCTTTCTTTTTCACGTCGTCGAGGAGCGTTTTAACTTCTATGTTTTGAGGCAAATTTTCAGAAGGCAGATTGGGTTTTAAATAAGATACTAACCAGAGATTTCGTCCTCATTTTGCGAGGTCTTCATGATCTGAGTTCATGTTTCCTTTGGGCGCAAGTCCCTATAATTAATTGCCCTTCCTGATAACGAGAGAGAACTTTCGATTAAGGCTATTCAGTTAACAAATACATAGTATCCGGCGTATAGTAGCAGCATGATTTGGTATTTGAAAATTTAATATTTAAAATTAGTAATTCACTACCCTGTGCTTAGAGCTATGGGCGAAGGAAGGGGGGCACATGCTTACCAAAAAAAAAAAAAAACAACTTAGGAGGATAAACATCTTCTCAACAAATTAATGAACAATGGATGGCATAAGCCCACATAAAGAACTTTTTCCCATCTATATAGTGTTGATTGATGCACGCTCGAGCATTTATTTGCTCTTTTTGCGCAACAAAAAGGTTACGGCCGCGCGCTCATGGCAGAACACCCAACGAAATCCATGTGTATATTCAGCTCCTCTGTTCACTTCCATCCTTAAGCATCCATTATCGTAAAACCCCTTGTCAGCTTTCATTTTATTTATTATAGGTTGTTTCCATTTCAAGTCTTCAATCCACCTTTTTCCCGGACCATGTCATGCTTCAGCTGTAGAGAGAAAAAGAGTAATGTGGTAAAATATTGAAAGAGAGAGGAAGGAATGACTTTCCATTGTGGATGGGATGATGAAAAGAGATTTTGAAGCATAGTTGCAAGGGAGGACTTAGCTCGTGCACGTGCAGGGGCGAGCTTGACAGATTGGTCAAAGATTTCTTTAAGGATTTGGCAGCTCTACGTAATAGGGGATTTGCAGATCTGCTTGAAGGCAAGTAACTCCTTTACTCTGGGAAGAACCAACAGCTTTTAAACTCTCTTTCTCTACCCTCACACTCTTTCTTTATATTATTATATAATCAGGAATGAACCGTGATGCATATTTTAATTGGAATTTTCTAAATTAGTTTCTGGACTATTTTAACTCTGATTTCGGCCAACTTATAGCCAAACTGAACGTGTAAACCAAATGAATCTTATGACACCAAAAGCCTTGCTATCTGAATCTGAAGTGTAATTGAAAATTTCAGGATGTTAATTCGATAATTAAATGATCTCCAAATTTTAGATGATTATAGTCAGATCGAGCATCTTGACGAGGCAAATCCAACTAGCACAAGATTGCTTAATGCCGATAATATAAATGTACTTAAATTAAATGCTAAACAAATGTTCTATGATCAAAGTAATCAATACAAGCTGTTAAATGGAGTTTTCCTGATATTTTTCATATTAATGGGACGAACAATTCTTAAATATCATTAACCATTGCGGAGCATGGGAAGGAATATCCAAATGGTGGGCATATTTTTACAATTAATGGCTTTTGTTATATTCAAAACTCAAAACTTGCTTGTTAGTTGTATTTTATTTTCCTCCATAATGTAATCGGCAATATTTCTGTTGGAAGAATTGTGCTGGTGATGTCCTCACCAATGAGTGATTGATCTTCTACAACCTAGAATGCTTATATCATTTTGCAACGGAGAACATCAAGGATGGCCTGAAAATTTTCAGGCAACCAATGCTATTATTTTCCTTATGTAGGCTTGAGGTGTGTGTATGTTAGACCGGTCCAATGGACCGGTCCACGCGGTACCGGCCCTGGCGCAATGAAGCGGAAGCCTCCGACTCGCGTTTCAGCCGCACGCCTGCGTAGTTCAAACAGAGTCATTTAAGAAGGATTTTTGAGGGATTTGGGCAGGAAATTTGAATGTAGGGATTGTTTAGGGATTTCCTTTTGATTTGTATGCATTAAATACTTTGTTTTCCTAGGGTTAGGGCATCTTGAATTTGACTGAAAATTTGAGATCTCTTAGATTTAGGTTTTCTTTGGGCTCTAGCGGCGTCCAGAGATTTGGGAGAGATCGATCCTCCTCTCGAATTGAGGATCAAGTGTATCTTGCTATTTTCCGTGTTCCTTTCATCTAATAATACAAGTTATCTACAGTTTTTATGATTTTGTGTGGACTTCTGTTTCGATTTTTTTCTGTTTTCCGAAGATTGATAGGAAATACTTGAGATCTACAAGTGTTTCTTATCAAATTGAATTTCCTTCCCAAATCCCTCAAAAATCATTCCTAAATGGCTCAGTTTGAACTAGGCGGGCGTGCGGCTGAAACGCGAGGCGGAAGCTTCCGCTTTGTTGCGCCTGAGCCGGTTCCGCGTGGACCGGGCCATTGGACCGGTCTAACAGTGTACTTCTAGAAGGCTGGTTTTTTTTTGTGTTGGAATGAAAATTTTATGGTCCTCCCTCTCTTTCTTTCCTAAAGGACTTTGCTGTAATTATGGTTGTTTGAGATGATCTGCAACCCAAGTGACGCTATTTCTTCTTATTCATTACATCAGTAATTCAAGAGCCTCTATCTCGATTTTATTTCTTATGCATGTTGGAAAACTGAAATTGCCTTGATAGGGGATAATATTTTTTATTTACAGATGCAGGGCCTATCAGTAGCCTCTTCCCCACCTTAAAATACAATTAAAAAGGCTTAATCATTCGGTAATTTTCAAGATTAGTGACAATACACAACATGTGTGCTGTGATTATCTGTTTTATGTGTGTAATGCTTTGGGCGCAATGATGATGATTTAGAATTTAGCAATCAACTGCACGTGGCGGCTATGAGATGTTCCTATTTATCTTGTTATATGGCTTGTTTGGATAGCCTGGAGCTTCTCAGGCAACCACATCTCCCATTTGCATGGTAATTTACGTATAACATAGTTTCCTAACCAGGTCATCGGACGGCCACTGTTTTGTGACCAAACATTGTTGACTCTCTCTAATCTTATCTTCCACTGGAGCTACTCGAACCTTTTCTCGGATATACTCATTTTCTATCATATATCTAATAGTAAGCCACTCATCCACCCGAGGATCTTCATCTATGCACTGCTTAAATTAATTTTATACTTCTCTTTTAAGGGCCAAAATTCTGCACCATCAAGCATCGTAGGTCTTACCACCATCTTATAGAATTTTACTGTAAGTTTGATGGAGGCTTTTGAATCACACAACAAGCATGATGCATTCCTTCACTTTAACAATCTATTTCACGATCACTATGAATAATAGATCCAAGATATCTAAAATGTGTACTCTTTTTAATAACTTGATTGCCCGAAGTCAAAGTCCCCTCACTAGATCTATTACTACTAAAATTATCCTCCATATATTTGATTTTATATTTACTCAAATTAAAATCTTTAGACTCTGAGGTTGACCTTCATTATTTAAGTTTACCTTCAACTCCTCTAGTCTTATCAATAAGAAGAATATCATCGGCAAAAAACATACACCTGGGTACATCCTCTTCTAATTGTCTAGTGAGAACATCCATGACTAAAGCAAAAAGATATGGGCTTAAGGCCAAAAAAAAAAAAAAAACTATTTGCAAGCATGTATTTCTGCATGTTTAGCTTTCAATTTTTGCTTATGTCTCTCTCGGTCATACCACAAATCTAGGTTTTTTATTTTATAAATCTTGGCGCTATTTTGTTTCTTTTATGAGGTAGTAAGCAATATTATAAAAGTTCTTTTCAGCTACGGAATACTCTATTTTGTTATGTTGTGAAGCATATTTTTCTGCAAAACGAAATATGAATACAAATTTTTTCAAAGATCAATTCAATTGTCTCTCTCGATTCTAATTTTGAGGTATGTTGATGCATCTCACAATCTCTTGCCATGAACAGGAAAATTGAAATTGCATTGATGGGGTTTAATATTTTTGCTTTTTTATATGGAAATCTTATCAGTCGCCTCATTTTCACCATGTTATAGAATTAAGAAGGTATAAATATATGATAGTTTCAAGGATTTGTGCCACAAATATAACTTGTAATGTGTTGTGATTATTTCTTCTTTGAGTAAAAGCCTTAGGGCGATGATGACGATGATGGTTTAGAATTTAGCCTGAATATTGCTATGTTTCTTATGATATGGCTTTCTGGATGGCCCGGAGTTTCTCAGGGAACGACAGCTGACATTACAATGTGTGTTCGAGCATAGCGAAGCTTCTTTAATAGTTCTGTCATGGATTCATTGTCATCTTCTGAGCCGTTTTCTTTCAACATCATCTTCTTCTTCTTCCTTTTTGGTTCATGATCCTTTTGTTTGAGTTTGTTTTAGAGGAATTATCGAAAAATGAATATTGTTTACCTAATCGACGCTTACTATCCTTACTACCGTAAAAATTCAGGGGACCTTTCTCTAAACTAATTTTAGTGCATGTTGGTGGAGTCAGTGTCTCTTCCTATGAAAAGGGAAATAAATTCATTGAAGAGAGAGATACATACGATTTTTAGATAGATATACTATCAGTGGCTTCATCTTCTCCATTAGATACAATTACGGAGGCCACAAAATTTGTCAGTTATGAAGATTATTGCAATACTCATAATGGGTAATAGTGTTGTGATTATTTCTTTTATAAGTTAAAAAAATTGTGGGGAAGATTATGAAATCTTAGATATTAACAATGAAACGCTACGGTGGTGCTTCTTTTGCTACATTTGTAATGATTTGAGTGTGGGGGTTTGTTTCTCATTTACTGTATTTTCTGATAATTATCTTAGGACCTTCAACTGGCTTGTTTGCTTTCGGAAGCTTATGTGATCAAGATTGATGCTCTCAGATTTCTCTATTTTGATGGTTTATTTTGAGGAATTTTATGACCTAAATTTTAATTTCACACCTATTCATCTTCTTTGGCAATGTATATTTTTAAATGCATTCTGTTATATATAGGATTTTTTGCCCGCAAAATGTGGAATCACTCTCTCTTAAGTATATATTAATTTTGAATTATTATTAATTTGTTTTAAAATTTTTATATATTTTATTATCTCATTAATCATTTAAATTTTCTATTATTAATTAATTATTTGATTATTATGTAAAATATTTTATTTAAAATTATATTTAATCATTCTAATTATTTTGAAATAATTAATTATTTACCTAATAATCCTATTAATAATTATGTAAAATAATTTAAATATTATTTAGTTAGTTTTAATTATAAATTATATTATTAATTAACTTATTAATTTGTTAAGATTTTATAAGAATTAATTATTTAATTATTATTTATACTATTAATTAATTATTTATTTATATTTTCAATTATATTAATTAATATAATTATGTTAATTTTTATTACTAATTATATACCTAATTTTTAATTAAGTTAAATTAGATAATTAATTTATTGTACTATTAGTTATTTAATTAATTTACTTTGTTATTAATATTTTAAATTTTATTAATTAAGTTAACTAGTAATAGCTTAGCAGCGTTTAGGGTTTGCTTTTCATCATCTTTTTCTTTGTTGCTGTTCGGCTTCCTTCGAAGGTGTAGAGATTGCTTGAGTCGCTTCTTCGGCTCCTTTGTTATTGTTCGAATTTGCTCCATCTACGACGTTCCCTTCCTGTGGATTGGTCGTTACAACATTTCAATAGGAAGCAACGACGGCAACTCGCTCGCTGTGAATTTAACTTTCTCACTTTCGCGTGCTTCTTTGGCCAAATTTCGTAAATCCGCCGAACTACAAAATTGAGTAAATTCGGGATTTATGGCAAAAAGAGGGAAACAGAGGATTGAGAATGTGGGTCTCCTAAATGGATTCTGCTTATGAGGTTCAAATGCAAAGGGTACGACGATACTATCCCGTAGGACAAAACGATTGTAGGCCTTTATACTCGACATAAGCAGGCCAATGGAATAGTAGATGGTGTCATACATACGATTAGCCAAGGAAGATAGCGGCTTTTGCTTACATACTTCGATGGATAATAATATATATGACCCAAAATTTCATGAGATTTTTCCCATTCGATACTATTGTGAATATGGTCAAGTGGATGTTGGACTTTTCTTCTCTTGCCCCACCGTTGTGAATATAGTCAGGTGGACATTAGACTTTTGGGAAGGCTCCTTTTTCGCTATTGTGAATATGGTCAGGTGAATTTGGAGCTATTCTCATTCGCCGTTGCGAATATGGTCATGCGAATGTTGAGTGCCCTTTCTGGTAGGGTGCCCGACAGAGTTCCTTGGAGACATACTTCATCATCTCTTTATTACCCCTGTTTTCTTTTTCCTGTTTGGTGGTTGAGTTTAAAACTGATTCTTTGTTTTGCCGTTTCGAATAAGGTCAGATAAATATTGAGTCATTCTCATTCGTTGTTTCGATCTGGTCAGGTGAATGTTGGACTTTTTTTTTATCCTTTTGTTTCGATCTGGTCTGACGGATATTAGACTTTTGGGAAGCTCTTTATTCGCTGTTGCGAATATAATCAGGTGGATATTGAGCTGTTCTCATTCGTTGTTGAGAATATGGTCAGACGTATATAGAACTTCCTCCTTTCCTCACACTTTCTCACTATTTCGATTTGGTCAGGTGAACATTGAGTTTTTCACATTCACTGTTTTGATTTGGTTAAGTGAATGTTGGACATTTCTTTCTCCTTTTGTCCTGCTATTTCGATCTGGTCAGGCAGGCAGTTGGTTCTTTTCTTTCTTTACTCTTGTTCACTGTTTCGATCTGGTCAGGTGAGCACTGAGTTTTCTCCATTCACTGTTTCGATCTGGTCAAGTGAATGTGAAACCATTCTTTCTTCTTCTGTTCTGTTGTTTCGATCTGGTCAGGCAGACAGTTGATTTTTTTCATTCCTCACTCTTGTTCATTGTTTCGATCTGGTCAGGTGAGCATCGAGTTTTCTCCATTCACTATTTTGATCTGGTCAGGTGAATGTGAGACCTTTCTTTATCCTTTTGTTCTGCTGTTTTAATCTGGTCAGACAGACAGTTAGTTATTTTCTTTCTTTACTCTTGTTCAATGTTTCGATTTGGTTTGGTGAGTGATCTAGTCTGGTGAGCACTGAGTTTTTTCTATTCACTGTTTCGATCTAGTCAGGTGAATGTGAGATTTTTCTTTCTCCTTCTCTTTTGCTGTTTCGATGGTCAAGCAGACAGTTGTTTCTTTTCTTTTTTACTCTTGTTCACTGTTTCGATATGGTTAGGTGAGTACTGAGTTTTCTCCGTTCACTGTTTCGATTTAGTCAGGTGAATGTGAGACCTTTCTTTCTTCTTTTGTTATGTTGTTTCGATCTGGTCAGACAGACAGTTGATTCTTTTCTTTTATCCTCTTGTTCACTGTTTTGATTTGCTCAGGTGAGCGTTGAGTTTTCTCCATTCACTGTTTCGATTTGGTCAAGTGAATGTAGGACCTTTCTTTCTCCTTCTGTTATGCACTTCTGCTATTTCGATCTGGTCAGGCAGGCAGTTGGTTCTTTTCTTTCTTTACTATTGTTCACTATTTCGATCTGCTCAGGTGAGCACTGAGTTCTCTACATTCACTGTTTCGATCTGGTCAAGTGAATGTGGGATCTCTCTTTCTTCTTTTGTTCTGCTGTTTCGATCTGGTCAGACAGACAAATAATTTTCTTATCTTTGATTACTCTTCATTATTGCTTATGAATTATGCTGTTTCTTTATTATTTCCTATGATTTTCGAGTTATTTTTTATTTCCCTTCTCTTCACGTCATTGTAGATGTATACTTTAGATAATCATTGAATTTCCTTTGGATTCTTTGTGATCTTGTTCCAATTTTGCTCATGTGAGCATGAGACCTCTTTCCCCTATTTTGCCATTGTAGTTGGGCAAATGGGTGATTTGCTTTCTTTGACTCTCTCATTGTGGGTCTAGTTCTTCATTAGTTGACCCTAGAGTTATATCTTCCTAGAGTTAGGGAGGTCAACGCCAACATTAACAGTTCACTTGTTGTTCTTCGCATATATTGATGGTCCGTTTGTTAACCTCGTTTTTATCGCACATTTCCCCTCGACTGTGTTTGATCGACTCAATCGAGCCAGGACAAGCTAAGTTCGAGTCAAATTGAAGTTAGTTAGAATTTTTATTCCAAATTGACTTGGATCGAGTAGATTTTGATTCGACTAAGCTTGATTGATTTTGACCAACACATGTCGATTGCGTCATGTCGAATTTCATTTTGATTAAATAATGATTTTTGAATTCAATTTCATGCGATTAAATTTATTGAACCGGCTCGAACCCAAACTGACTCGAATCGATTCAAATTAGGACTCGAGTCTAACTTGGTCTTAGCCAAATTTGGCTTGATTCAACTCAATCTAATCCTACTAAGATCCATTTAACTTTCTAAATAATTTGAATCTATTTACTAGATCAGGCGACAATTTCAACGGTTCGAATTTCCCCGAAATTCGAATTTTGCCGCGAGCGTGAGCCCTCGAACAAGCAGTCGATTCGAACGAGTTTGGGAAGGAGAAAAAGGTCGCAGGGCTATTTTGGTGTTTCGAGCGAAGCAGAATGTTGAGAGACATTTAAAAGGCTTGGAGGAAGTCTTCAGCTCTCTCATTCTCACCGACTCCCTCCCCCTCTCTCTCTCTCTCTCTCTCTCTCTCTCTCGCTCTTGTTCGGAAGCTGCCCAGGCGAATCCCCAGCTCTCTCCCACTCAGTTTCGCACAGCCCAGGCGAATTCGGCCCCCCTTTTCCTCTCTCGGCTTCGCGAATACCAGGAGCACCTAACGCCTCCCCCACTCTCGATTTCGCGTGCCCGGACCGAGCTCGTGGTCTTGTCCGACGCCAGTCCGGACGAACGACTCGAGCTTCGTCTCCCTTGTCTTGGCCAAGTGATCTCCTCCAAGGCTGCAGGTACCTTCTTCAGTTTCTTCTCATTCTTCTTCTTCTTCTTCCTTACCTTCCATTTCCTCTTCCTCTTGTTGTTTTCTTCTCATTTTCATCTTCTTCTTCTTCTTGTTTGTTCACAACTTTCTTCTTCACCCTTAGTTTCATTTGCTTCCTTTTTAAAAGAAAATTAAGAACTTATGCATTGATTTATTGCAATATATTTATCTGCCCTAAAAAGATTCATTAAGAGAAGTCTTCACATGTCGAAATTATTCAAGCAAGCATGATATGTTTCTGGTAAAGTCCTCCCTTGTTTGTTTGGAGACATAATTTTATTTTTCTAAGGAGCATATGAATCATCTTCTCTTAGCATAGATGTTGTTATTTTCAAATGATTTCGCATTGTCATAGGAAAGAAATAACGAAGAATGAGGTTTTTTGTTGGATATGTTTTTTTTAGAGAGCATGCTTGTGCTTGAATTTTTTTTATATATGAAACCCACTAGAAGATATGTTGAATTCAATGACGAGATGGTGTTGTTGTTTTTCTTTAATTAAATGCATCAATGAAGCTTCTTTATTTGCACGGTTAGGTGAAAGGGTAGAAGCATGACATTCACCATTGATTACTTGTTTAACTTTGTTTGTCGCATAGACGTACACCAGCTATTTGATGAAATGTTTCTTAAGAAATGTTATTATGGAATTCCTTCTTTGATTGCTTCGTTGTAACCTTTCATGAACGAGAAAGACTAGTTTATTAGTAAGAGCATTTGGAGGCTTTTAATATCAAAATGTCTTTATATGAAATTGGTTTATGTTCTTATTTTTTTTTAATATATACTTGTTGTGAGAGTTGAACACCTCTCATGCGATTGGTCGAAGATGGCTTACACATTTGTATCATTTAATTCATAGTTTAGCTTTGTGATAAAAGTCTTCTTATTCTTCACCAAGTGTAGAATTTTCACTGTTTTAACTTCTAAATTGTTTTGAAAATGAACCAAGTACAAATTTTTATCTGTTTTAGCTTTCAAATTATTTTGGAAATAAAACAAGTGTAGAATTTTCACTGTTTTAGCTTCCAAATTACTTTGGAAATGAACCAAGTGCTGAATTTTCACTGTTTTAACTTCCAATTATTTTGGAAATAAAGTGCATAATTTTCACTGTTTTAGCCTCCAAATTATTTTGGGAAGCAAGACAAGTGCAGATTTTTTCACTGTTTTAACCTACTAATTATTTTGGAGACAATCCAAGTTTAGATTTTCAATTTTTTTTACTCCGAATTGATTTGTAAACAAGTTAGGTACAAGTTTTCATTAGTCTTGTGCCCCAAACTTATTTAGAGAAGAGTTAGATGCATATTTTCACTTATTTTATACTTAAAATTATTTTTGCAAGATAAATTTTTGAGAATATTTATATGCTTTCTTCTTTTAATAAGATTTATGAGCTTGTTGGAATTATTGAGGTGAATATTCTTTGAATATATGCCTTACTGTTTAAGTAAGAATTAGATTTATGTTTCTTTTATGATAACATATTAAATGCTTGTTTGGCCCTTTTTGAGTTATGATTGGTTGGGAGCAGTTTATATATGTTTCTATAATTGAGTGGTTTTATTATTGGAAAATTTTGCAAAATTCTTTGAGTTATTTTGTGTGGCGAGGCTTTATACAAAATTTTTGTAAACTTTTTATAACGAAAAGCTATTGCGAAGTTTTCTTGTTGGAGAGGTTTTAAAAGTTGTTTATCCCACCCAAAAAAAATAAGCACTTGATTGTTTTCTTTGTGTTTAAAGGTGCTTTGGTTGATTGCTTATGGAAAACCTTTATGTATTATTTCATTTGGAGGTTTTCATGAGTAAATTTTAAAATTTGGAGTCTTATGATGAGTTATGTGCAGCAAGTTCTCTTTTATGTCTTTTTGAAACTAATGATCTTTCTTAATTGAATTGGCTTTCTTTTACTAGTATTTATTTTTAAAAGTGGGGTTTTGGATAGATGTAGAATGAAATTATTTTGAGTTTTTATTTTGGAAACTTGTTTCCATTTGCCACTTTAAGCTTTATTTAGATAATAGTTTAGTTAGTCGTGTTAAATGTACCAAGTGCTTTCGTTGGAATGTGGGGACAATAAAGAACAGTAAAAACACCTCCCCTATTTGTATAGCATTGAATTGGGGAGAAAATTATTTTAGAGGCACATTTGGCTTCAAAAAAGTGTGTCCAATAATAACAATGCCTACATTTCTTTTATTTTTGATTTTCATTCTTTTCTTTCTTTTACATTTAGTCGTCTCTTGCTTTGCTTTTAGTTTTTCTACCGCTCTTTTATTTATGTTTTAAGTTTTAATACTTATAAAGTAAGGAAAACTCAAAAGATAAATGGCTCAACCAGTATACAAAAAGGTACGTTCTTATTTTTATTCCATCTTCATTTCTTTGTATTCACATTTTATATAATAAACAAATGATAATACAAAGAAATGAAGATGTAATAAAAACAAGAACGTATCTTTTTATATTTTGGTTGAGCCATTTGTCTTTTGGGTTTTCCTCACTTTGAAGCATTAAAACTTAAATCATAAATAAAGGAGCGACAGAAAGATTAAAAGCAAATCAAGAGACGACTAAATGCAATAGAAAGAAAAAAATGAAAATCAAAAGTAAAAGAAATTTAGGCATTTTTATTGTTGGACACATTTCTTTGAAGCTAAATGTGTCTCTAAAACAATTTCCCCAATTCAATGTGATATGAATAGGGGAGAAGGTATTTTTAATGCCCTTTATTGTCCCCACATTCCAACAAAAGCAGTTGATACATTTAACACAACTAACTAAGCTATTATTTAAATAAATCGCAAAGTGACAAATGGGAACAAGTTCCCAAAATCAAAACTCAAAATAAGCCTTCATTCTACATGTATCCAAAACCCCATTCTTAGAAGCAAATATTAGTAAAAGAAAGCCAATTCAATTAAGAAATATCATTCGTTTCAAAAAGACATCAAAGAGAATTTGCTACACAAACTAGCCATAAAGCTTCAAATTTCAAAATTTATTTATGAAAATTTCCAAATGAAATAATACATAAAATTTTTTCGTAAGCAATCTATCAAAGCACCAACCTTTAAAACCTATCCAACAAGAAAATTTCGTAAAAGCTTTTCGTTGTAAAACGTCCACAAAAATTGTATAAAGGCTTGCCACACAAAATAACTTAAAGCTTTTTGCCAAAGTTTTTATTAATAAAATTACTCAATCATAGAATCATATGTAAAATTCTCCCAGCAAATTATAAAGTTAAAAAGGGCCAAACAAGCATTTCATGTGTTACCATAAAGAAATATAAATCTATTTCTTACTTCAAGAACAAGCATATATTCAAAGAATATTCATCTCAATAATTCCAACGAGCTTAAAATTTTTTTCAAAAAAAGAAAACATATAAATATTCTCAAAAGTTTATCTTGTAAAACTAGTTTGAAGTATAAAATAAGTGAAAATATACATCTAATATTTCTCTAAATCAGTTTGGGGCACAAGATTAATGAAAATTTGCATCTAACTTGTGTACAAATCTATTCCGAGCATAAAAAATTAAAAATCCACATTTGATTTTGCTCCAAAATAATTTGGAGATTAAAACAGTGAAAAAATTTGCACTTGTCTTACTCCCCAAAACAATTTGTAGGCTAAAATGGTGTAAACCATGCACTTGTTTTATTTTCAAAACAATTTGAAAGCTAAAACAGTAAAAATTCTGCACTTGGTTCATTTCCAAAACAATTTGGAAGCTAAAATAGTGAAAATTCTGCACTTGATAAAGAATGACAAGATTTTTGTTACAAAGATAAACTATGAATTAAATGTTGCAAATGTGTAAGCCATCTTCGACTAATCACTCTTTGTAGGACAAATGCAACTCAAGGAGTATACGATGAAACTCTCACGTTTATAATTTTCATATTAAGCTGTAATACGAACAAAGCCATCATGTTATCTTTTGAAAAGTATTTTTTCAAATAAGTAGCATGCGACATGTGAATTGAAATATGCAAGATTGTATATAATCGAGAGAAGTTGAAATTTTCTTATCCACATTTAAGAGGAAATGAGATACCTCTTTCTCTTTTTTTTTTATATATATATATAAAAATGAGCTAAATATATCAACCTCATTTTGAATCTCTCCGAAGTCAAGGTCTTAAAATGAGTAAGCAAATGCACATTGACGAGACTAGACTAGATATATGACAATCGCATCAGAGGTGTTCAACTCTCACAACATGTATATATTAAAAAATATAAGAGCATAAACCCATTTCATATAACGACATTTTGAGATTAAAAGCCTCTAATGCTCTTACTAACAAGCTAGTCTTTATTGTTCATATAAGGCTTCAACGAAGCAACCAAAGGAGGAATTCCATAATAGCATTTATTAAGAAACATTTCATCAAATAGAAGCTACTTGCTGCCTTGGAGGAGATCAATCGGCCAAGACAGGGGAGACGAAGCTCGGGTCGTTCGTCCGGACTAGCATTGGA
Organism: Dendrobium nobile; assembly: GCA_022539455.1. Classification (NCBI taxonomy): domain Eukaryota; kingdom Viridiplantae; phylum Streptophyta; class Magnoliopsida; order Asparagales; family Orchidaceae; genus Dendrobium; species Dendrobium nobile. The sequence continues at coordinate 37,248,668 of CM039728.1, read as the reverse complement.
TAAGGCGACGGGCTCGGTCCGGGCACGCGAAATCAGGAGCGGGGGAGGCATCGGGTGCTCATGGTATTCACGACACAAAGAGAGGAGAATGGGGGTCTAGATTCGCCTTGGCTATGCGAAATAGAGAGGGAGAGAGCTGGGGATTCGCCTTGGCTACTTCCGAACGAGAGCGAGAGAGAGCGAGGGAGTCGGTTAGAATGAGGGAGCCGAAGGCTTCCTCCAAGCCTTCTAAACGTCTCTTGATGTTCTGCTTCGCTTGAAACACCAAAATAGCCCTGCGACCTTCTGCTCCTTCCTAAAGTCGTTCGAATCGACTGCTCGTTCGAGGGCTCACGCGACTGAAGCTTGCAGTCGCGGCTGAATTCGAATTTCGGGGAAATCTGAACCGTCGAAATTGTCGCCTGATCTAGTAAATGTATTCAAATTATTTAGAAAGTTAAATGGATCTTAGTAGGATTAGATTGTGTTGAATGAAGCCAAATTTGGCTAAGACCAAGTTAGACTCGAGTTCGAATTTGACTCGATTCGAGTCAGTTTGGGTTCGAGCCTGTTCAATAAATTTAATCGCATGAAATAGAATTAAAAAACCACTATTTAATCAAAATGAAATTCGATCCGATCCAAGTAAATTTGGAATAAAAATTCTGACTGACTTCATTTTGATTTGAACTTAGCTCGTCGTGGCTCGATTGAGTCGATCAAACACAGTCAAGGGGAAATGCGTGATAAAAACGAGGTCAACAGAGAATGACGAGGCATTAAAGACAACGTGAAAGCTTTTTCTATGTTTGATTGTAGGTGGCGTCTTTGGACATCCCTTTATTGTTGCTCCATGCATGTTCATTGATAATTCATGAGGATTTGAAACCATCGCCCCCATATATATATACACATTTATGCACATGCATACAAACATACATGTTTATGATATACTTATTGCAATCAAATTGTGGTGCCAAGGGGAAAGAAGGGATGATGTCAATTTCAGTAGGGAAAAAACTGTCTACCTTTTTCTATTTGCATTTTTTATGATGATTGTGGGTAAGTACAATTAAATTAAATAATAATTATATCAGAGGAATGATTGGAGTGCCATCTATTTAGATGAGATTATTGAAAAAAGATTTAAGTGCTATGACCATGTATATTAAATGGTAGATAATATGGCTATTAAACATGTAGATAAAATTAGTGTCAATTTTGAAGGAGTGGGTTTAGACCTATAAGGTTAAATGCAATTGCGAACATTGTGGATGGTCTGAAATATCTCAGGCAACTGATGTTATGATTTTCCCTATTTATTCTTTTGGTGAGAGGACCTTCAGAAAGCGGTTTTTTTTATTTTTTGTTGGAATTTATTAGTCGTATTGCCCTCTATCTTTTTATTTCCATGAAGCACGTTGCAGTAACCATGGTAACTTGTTGAGCCTTTTTTTCATTTTGTATATATATTTGAGAGGTTTGTTGGAGAAGTATAGAGAGGTTTAGAATTTTGCCTGAATATTGCTATGTTTCCTATGGCATGGCTTTCTGGATGGCCTGGAGTTTCTCTGGCAACCACAGCTAACATTGCGATGGGAATTCGAGCATAGCGAAACTTCTCTAATAGTCCATGGATCCATTTTTATCTTCTGATCCTTTTTTCTTTCATCATCATCATCATCATCTTCCTCCTTTTTGGTTCATGATTCTTTTGTTTGAGTTTGTTTTGGAGCTATTAGCGGAAAAGGAATATTGTTTGCCTAATTGACGCTTACTCTCCTTACTACCATAAAATATCAAGGGCGCTTTCTTCAATCTAATTTTAATGCATGTTGGTGGAATCAATGTCTGTTGCTGTGAAAAGGGAAATAAATTCATTGAAGAGAGATACATATGATTCTTAGATAGAAATACTCTCAGTGGCTTCATCTTCTCCATGAAATATAATTACGAAGGCCATATCCATTGGCAGTTATGAAGATTATTGCAATATTCATAATGGGTAAGTGTTATGATTATTTCTTTTTAGAAGTTAAAAAAATTATGGGGAAGATTATGATGATGATAATGATTTATATTTTTGCTGGGTTGTGTAGTGCTTTTGTGGAGTATCTCTATGTTTTCTATGATATAACATGTATCGATGGTCGAATATGCACTATTGATAAACAACAAATCTTTATTGTATTGATAGTTTTATTTATATAACAGGGGATTTTAAGATGGATTCCCATGAAGGCAAGTAACCCCTTTACTTTGGGAATGTCTTAGTGGTAGTGCTGGTGATGCCCAAATGTGCTTTCCTCTATGCCCTTTGATTGTTTTGACAAGTTATTCAGGTTAGCCTTTAGTGGCAACTGATGTGGCCATCAGCTATTTTTACTCTTCTTTTGGATGCTTAGTCTACCACTTCTTTTACCTTTTATCTACCTTCATTTATGGGAAGATCTAATGACTTTAAACTTTATTTCTCTACTCCAAACCCTCTCTTTATATGTATATGATTCGTCATTGTGAATTACTTAGATCAGGCAGGAATCTTGTTACATATTTGAATTGGAAACATTTAAAAATAATTTTAATTTTAGTACCATTCGAATTCTATTTTTGTCGAACTTATAGCCAAATGGAATGTCTTGACGAGAGGTGAGGCATATTCTTAGGATGCCAAAACTGTTTCAATTTGAGTATGAATGAGCCCAAATAAAGCACTTGAAGTGTAATTGAAAACTTCATGACATATATACTTAGTTGGATTGATCGTCTCAACGAGACGTCCATCGAGCACAGGATCGCTTAATGTCAACAATATTAAGATACTTAAGTGCTAAATTTCTATGAGCAAAGTATTCAATACATGTGCAATGGAGTGATTCAAAATTTTTCCATTTATATACGACATGCCATTCTTTTATATCCGGAACCATTGTGGGCAATGAGAAGGAATATCCGAATGGTGAGGCATATTCTTACAATTAATGGCTTATCATTATATTCAAAACTAAAAAATTTCTTGTTAGTTGTTTTTTATTTTCCTCAATTCAAGATTTCTCTTGGAATAATTGTGCTGTTGATTGCCCTCTCCATCCGACATCTTCTGCCTCTGCCGACTCCCCATACGACCCGAGAGAGAGAGAGAGAGAGGATGAGAAAACCAACCTTGCCGTAGCTCCGACTCCGCCTCCCTCCGACGCCGTTCCTTCCTGTTCGGTTCGGAAGTTCTGCCATTTTGATCGGAAGGAGAGACGGGTGCTTGCAGTGTGAAGGTAACTCTCTCCCCTTTCACGCGCTACTTCGGCCAAATCCAGTAAAGTCGTCGACTATAGAGAGAGGGGAGGGAGAAAGATTAAGATATTTTAATTAATATTAATTTTAATTATAATTATTTTGGTTAGTTATAGTTATTATAATTAATTTTAGTTAATTTTAATTAAATAATTATAATTACTTTTAATTAAAGTTAATATTAATTAGTTATAATGAATTTTTTTATATATAATTAATTATTATTAATTAATTTGTTAGAAATTAATTAGGTATAATTAATCAAAGTTAAATATAATTAATTATAATAGTTATAAATAATTACTCTAATTAATTATAATTAATTATAGGTATAATTAACTAAAAATAATTATAATGAGTTATAATGTAAATACTTCCTTGTCTCGATCCACGTGCTAGCACCAACAACCTCGCAATGGTACGAATTTTCCTAAACTCAGATTTTTGCTCTCGAAGTTGGCGACGTACCGAAAAATAGCCTATAGACGTCTTTATTGCGCGTGGTGCGATGGGTCCCCAGTCCGACGCCTACGGGGAGGCGGATAGTCACCTAAACTCTACTTCGACGTTCGTGGCGCACCGGAAAACCGCCTATACACGCCTTTATTGCGCGTGGTGGGATGGGACCCCAGTGCGGCACCAACTGCGAGGCAGGGTCACTTATAAGTAACCACGAGCGAGGAGAAAGCAAATTGTCTTTTAAACAGGTACCGTCAAAGACCCCATACCCTTCTTTATTGCGCGTTGTGCTATGTTGCAGAGACACGGGCATAGCGACATGGATATGACACGATACGGACATGGGACACATCAGTTATTGAAAATATAGGACACAGATATGGGTTGGACACGGTATTATAGTTTTTTATATTTAAAAATAGTGTATAAAAATTAAATAAGTATAATTTTAAAAATAATTTGAAAATAATAAGTCATTTAACTAGAATTTATGCTTAAAATGATTAGTATTACGATGTCGAGAGTCAGGCGTCGATGCCGTTTATCAGTCACCGAGAGATGAGATGAAAATACCTTTACTGTCAAAAAGAAATGAAAATGAGAATATTCGATGATTTGGTACTAAGTGTGGACTTTAATTTGGTGTTGTGGATAAGAAATAAGAAATTTAGTTTAAATCCCGTAAAATACAAGAAATTATATTTAAAAAAATTCATAAAATATTTAAAATACGCATGTCCGACACGCGTGCCCAATTTGTATTTAATATTTTTTAATTGGTCACGTTTTTGGCGTGTATAACAAGTGTCGGAGGAGTGTCGGATAAGTGTCGTGTCAGATACAGTGTCGGTCACTGCACGCCTCTTTGAGGAGAAGTGTCGGTGCATCATAGGCGTGGTGGGAGGAAAAATCACAGTCGCGATGTCCTGGTCTGAGGACACCTAACATACACGCCTTTATTGCGCGTGGTGGGAAGGTCCAATTTTCTCGTAGTTTTCCCCTAAACGGGGGAGACGTCAGGAGGCTGTCGAAATTTCAGGTGAAAACATGACTGTACTCGGACCTGTTTGAACTCAAAAGAACAACGAAGGACTTGTACTTTTGAATAAAATCTAAATGAATTAATAGAGAATTGAACCCAAGTAAAATGAAATTGAACTAAAATCAATTTGAACTGGAGGACTCGGGGGACTTGAACAAATTGCAAAGGACATGGACTTGATTCATATCAAATGATAATGGACTTTGATTCAAACTTGAGCCAAACTTCCATATGACTTGAACTAAACTTTGGACACAGAAAGCTTGGACTTTAACGAACCACAAAATCAAGCCTAAACTAAGGTGCAATGAGCTAAGCCTAGCTCAAATAAAAAGGCACTTGCAAAGACATTGCAGAGGACTTTGATTTAAACTTGAAAGAATAATGAGTCGAGATTGTAACTCGGGATAACTACAATGAAATTGTTTTGGACTGTGGATATAACTTGAACGGTATGGGTCACAAAGAGCTGGACTTGGATTAATATAAGCTCTAAGGAACTTGAATGGAATATGTAGAACCAAACGTTGGATCGATGAATAAGTAATCGAGATCTAAGCGAATCTTAATCATTCAAGTAGATATAAATGAGCATAAAGCTTGTGCTGATCCAGGAATTCCAAATGCAATTTTATGGCAAGCCACAATATTTAATCAATCATAAGCAAACGATAATATCTCCTATATGCATCTGTAAAGAAAGAGAGTGGTAGTGCAAAGAAGAAATGTTTGAAGATCGCATACTAAGTTCAAGTCAAAATTTGACTGTCCTACAACCAACACAAGCTGATATACAAACTCTCAATGACATCAAGAGGTCATATGCAAGAAACAGTGTCCCCAAAATAATCAAAGGACTGCACTTGCTTTTAGATGCATGCAACAGTCTCCTATGGATATGGAGCTAGCTTACAAATAAATACAGTGGTAAATGCCTACGAATTATAAAAGAAGACTTGTCATACATATGGCGTGCTATCTACGGATGAATACAAAAGATCTATAATAGATTATTCTGTGATATAGACACAGTAACATATTTGCAAATCAAAGTTGATGATAACAAATTAGGTGCTAATTATCATAAGACATAAGTTGATACCAAAGATCCATTCGACATTCCATCTGTCAGAATCAGTAATGCAGTGAAAATGGCACGTTATTGATTCAAGATACTGGTCACTGATTTCGAAGTGTAAGGCATTGGTAAGGATACAATCATCCAAAGTAGAAGTGGTGGGTTCTTCAAGCCAATAACATAAAACAAGGAAGACGGTATAATTGATAAAGCACTTATTGATTTCTATACTAGTTTTGGAAAGAGAAAGCCAGATCAAATCAAGATTGAGTGAATCTCAATTCAACTAAGTTATGAACATTGAGTTGGATAAGATTATGGAGGCTTGCAAATTTCTTGATGAACAGTAGTCGTACATCCAACATATTGTCTGTGTGCAAATATTGAAGTACTACAACAAGTGCAAGCTCTTACGACAAAAGCAGAAGATTCGTTAGTGCATTATAATCCACCCGCAGAAAGCAACAAGTAGTGCACTACAGTCTACTTGTACAAAGTAGCGAATAATTCTATTTAATTGCTACTACTCCCCGCCATCGGATCCACAATATTTATACAAGCAGACAGAAGTCGTTTCTAAATATTTTCAAACTACCACCACACGTATACCGTAGTTTGTATACACATAGGTACATTAAAAGGGGTAAATGCAATCATAACACTCGCGTTGGCCCCGGCGAGCGTGTTATTGGTACACACGTGACGTCTAGGGATGCTGCAATGGTTGTTAAATTTGAACCTGATCCTCCTAAGCAAGTATAAATGAGTAGACAAGGTATAATTATAAAATGCCCCCAAACACCCATATGGGCCCTGACGAGTGTGTTATTGGTACACACGTGACATTTAGGGAAGCTGTGCGGGTTAATAAGTGAATTCAAGTTCGAACCTGATCATTTTGTACAGATCAATAGAAGTCGACAGGATTCAAACCATCAAATAAATATACATGTTGTGATAACCGGTATATTTGTTTTAATACATTCATATTAGACCTTTAAGGCTTATTATAATATGAATTCACTAATGAAGGCACGAATCCTACGAGAAACCCGAGGCTCGATCAATAGCTTGGTCGAGTTGACAGGGTTCAATCAACAAAGAGAAATGACCACAAATACCCCGATGATAGTCGTGTTGAATGTAAATCTCAACCGGAGGGGTCCATTCCAAACACTTTCAAATGCTTTACAAGCTTCACCCAAAAATCCAAAAAACCAAACTCTACAAAATTCCAAATCCAGATATTTAAAAATGAAATAATGCATCAAACAACTTAAAGCAAAATCCATCCACCATCCATAACAGTTTGTAAGGGTGGACAAGTTAAAAACTACTTCAGCTCACAGAAAGTTAATGCCTAGTCAAAAATATCATTAGGATCCATTCTCAAACACTCTCCTATCATTAAGGACGTGGTACGTGTCATTTGATCGGCAGTTTGTCGTCAAATGGTACCGCAGGATAAACGGCTATGACCCGGGGCCCTCTGAACCTAGTGGTTTTGCTGTCAAATGGCACCACAGATAGCGGTTATGGCCAGAGCCAATACGTTCCTTAGTGGCATCAAATTCTTGAGATATGAATCAACATGATATGATCGATAGGGTATAAAGCCCTCTCTATCAGCTAAGGTGGATTCAAATTTGTCCTCTTAGACAATCATTCACCCCAGGTCTACAAGGTCCCCTTGGACGAAGCAACCCATGGCTGCCGACAAGGATCCTTCTGTCAGGTTGGGTCGACTACCTCCTGTGACTAACTAGACCAGGGACCACGATAGCCCGGGACGACGGAACCATGGGATCTTGATCGGGTCTATCATCTATTCCCCCACCATCCGCTTTAAGTGCACGATGGTGAAATTTCTATTTTTAATATGAAATCTCCAAATTTTCCAATCATCCAAATCTTCAAATTTCCAAAATTCATTACCCATGCTGCTAGTATATACCAGATAACACGTATTTTCTACGTATCTGATTGACGACTAGCCTTAATCGAAAGTTCTCTCTCGTTATCGAGAGGGGTAATTAACTATAGGGGCTTGCGCTTATAGGAAACCATAACTCAGATCATAAAGTCCTCGCAAAATGAGGGTGAAATCTCTGTGTAGTGTTTTATCTACAAACCATTCTGCCTTCCAAAAATTTACCCCGGAAGTTATTCCGTTAAAACTCCCTTGCCGAATAAAAGCGAACAAAAGCGGGCGGAGGCCGGGGCCGAATTTTCGGAGCCCACATTTTGCTCTTTTGTTCTTTTTCTTATTCTTGCTCAATACTCTTGAAGCTTAGCTCTTTCAGTTGTTGAGCTGAGCTCCCTAATTACCTCTTCACTAATAAATTCCCCTCCAACTTCCGTTGCTGTGACTATTAAAAATTATCCATTATCAATTTTTGCTGCTAGTTTTGCTACTTTTCTCTGGCTACTAGATGAATTACTTTTGGAATGGCTGTTACTGTTACTGTTAACAATTGACAATTTGGCCATAGCTAATTCTTTCTCTACTCTAGCCCTGAGGCATCAAGGATGGTATGCAGATCCACTAGCAACCTAGTTGTAGTGCTGTTAAATAGTTCGCACATTATTGCTTCTTTTACTATTGTTGCTGCTATTTCAGGAATCTGCTTATATTTAATTGTTTACCTGCATGTTCTAACTTTGCGTCAGATTGTTTTCAGCAGGACCTGTAGGCATTTGTTTGCAAGACGCTTGCAATCACATTATTGCTGTATTTTCATTATAGAGGCTGTGATGATTTCCTCTAGGATTCTTCTACTTTTTTAATATATAAATATCAAAATGGTTCCTTGACATTTTATGATGGGCCAAAATGATCTTCAATTTTATTAAATGATCATTTTGGTCTCAAATTTTTTAAAAGAATCAAAATAATTCTATGATGGGGACCATTTAAAATTGCTGCACTCAACTGTTTCTAAGTTGTGAAACTCGTATTTTTAACTGGTTAAGTGCTATTTAATAAGAGAGGCACTGAGATATACTTACAATTTTTTAGGATAATAAAGCTTCCATGTCGTGGAGATAAGAGAGTTATTAAAATTGTTAGGATTTTCTATTTAATGGGTCTAATCTATTTTTTAGTTTTTGCTGTCAATGAATGCTACAGCATATAGTAAATACGCAACATTTCAAGATCTTTAGCTTTCTTAATGGATTCACCATACAATATCAAGTTGCTGGCATCTCTCTCTGTGTCTCTCTAATTTACCCCCTCGTTCCATCATCTCTCTCTCTCTCTCTTATTCTCTCTCAATCGCCTTTCTCTCTCTCTCTCGCTCTCTCCAACCTCCCTCTCTCTCTCTCTCTCTCTCTCTCTCTCTCATTAGAATGCCACATTGTTCTTTTTCATCAAGAATGTCCCGAAGCTTTCTGGCTTTGAAGGTGCCGCATAAAGGTAAAAGATTTTTGGGTGATAATTCTAGTTTGTTTATCAAATCAGTTTCCCTCGCCCTTGCTGTAATGCCATAAACATAAGCGTCAATGGGCAACTTGTGCAGATGTTGCGATTTTAGGTTTTTATGGCTCTAGCTGATCAGAGTGGAAGCTTGTTGTCAACTTTTCTGAAGTCTTAGCAAATCTATCTTGTTCTCATGCAGCTTACATTGATTTGTTGGCTGGCACAAAAGTCCCAAAAAAAAAAACTTTGTGAGTGACTGGAATCCCTGTTGTGGTGTGTATTCCTGCTAGCTGGCAATTCTCCAAGCCTTGGAATTGTGAAAGCTGCACTAAAATGTGGTTAAAGCTTATTAAGGCTTCATTTGGGACGGCTTTTTTACTGCTAGTACAAAAATTGTAGGAGAGAGTAATATAGCATAGTTTATAATTTGATTTTAATGTTTCTCAAAATTAGCTTGAATTTATGATGGGTAGTTCCACTATTGAAGATATTTATTTGTTGAGAGGTTTGATGGACACGCATAGATAAAGTAAATGGGAGCTGCATATGCTATTTATTTATTTAGAATAAGCATATGATAAACTTTCAAGAGAAGTGCTCTGGAGAGTTGTAAAAAAGAAAAGAGTTAGTATGCTTATATTTAAGTCATTAAGGATATGTATAGAGGAGTTTTAATTTGTGCTTAAACACAAGGTGGTTTGATCAAGTATTTTTCTATTTCAATTGGATTACATCAAGGATCAACATTAAGCCCATATCTTTTTTTCTTTAGTCATGTATGTTCTTTGTAGACATTTGCAAGGGAATGTATCTTTGTGTATGCTTCTTGCTGATGATATTCTTATTATTGATAGGATTAGGGAGGGAGTTGGTGAAAGATTTGAATTATGGAGGTTAGCTTAAGTTGGTGAAAGATTTGAATTATGGAGGTTAGCTTAAAAAAAAGATTTAAAGTTTTTCGTTTGAGTAGATCTAAAATTGAATGCATGAAGTTTAATTTTAATAGTAATCGAAAGCTTTTTTTTCTTTTTTATCATGAAGTTCAGGAGTTGTCTTGCATATATGTTGTGTGTGTGAGTTTTCTCTAGTTGGCCTAAATATCCTCCAAAGAAAAACACCATGCAACAACCTTGGTAATTCAAGAGGATTTAAATCCCTCTCTCTCTCTCTCTCTCTCTCTCTCTCTCTCTCTCTCTATATATATATATATATATATATATATATATATATATATATATATATATATATAGTAACACACATTCATATTTAGAATATGTACATGAGCAATATTCTAATGATGAGGCATATTTTTACAATTAATGGCTGCTAGTTATTTCCAAAAGTCAAAAACTTGCTTGTTACTTGTATTTTTCTCAATAATGTTATCATCAAAGATATCTGTTGGTAGAACTGGGCTGGTTATTACCAATTAGTGACTAACCTTCTGCAACCCAGGTTTCTGTATGTTCTTTTTGCAATGGCGAACATTAAGGATGGCTTGAAAATTCTCAAGCAACCGATGTTATGATTATCTCTATTTTTGCTTCAGTCATGAGGGCTTTTAGAAAGCTGATTATTTTTTTAGTAGTGTTGGAATTCATTAGCTATATTGTACTCTCTCTTTCTCTTTTGAAGCAGGTTTCGGTTATATATATATATATATATATATATATTGACAGACATTTTATATATTAATGCTCAGCATATCTTACTGACAATCTAAGTGCACCACCTTTCCTTGTGCCTTACCTTACAAATTTAAGAGCCTCTGTTTCCATTCTATTTCTTTTACTTGCTGGAAAAATTTCTCACAATCTTTCTATATGAATGGAAAATTTAAATTGCACGGATAGAGGATTATATTTTTCATTTACAGATGGAAAACCTATCAGTTGCCTCATCTCCGCCTGTAAATACAATTAAAATGCCCTATTCATATGGTATTTTCAAGATTAGCGTTATACCAAAACATATAGTTGTTGTGATTATCTCTTCTATGAGTGAATGTTGTGAGGGCAACTATGGTGATAATTTAGAATTTAGCCATTTATTGCACATGATTTCTTCACGCATCTGACATCTTTTTAGTCTTCAAAATAATATTAAAATGTTTAGCAAGTCAAGAAATTCCTTCATCTCTTAAGCATTTCTACACCTCTATTGGTATATCATAAGGTCCAACAGCATTTTCTCACTTCATTTTCTTTAAAGCCTCTCAAACTTCAGTTTTATTAATACATCGATAAAAACAAAAATGTTATTTATATTTAGGATGCTAAGGTCAATAAAATAAATTTTATTCTTGCAATCTTCATTGAGTATTTTAGCAAAATATCTTATCCATCTTTGTTGAATATCCTTGATGGACGGCGGCTGAGCTGGTGGTCCCCATTAGGGCGGGCAGCGGGAAAAAAAAATCATATATGAGAGGGAATTATTTATGAAAAAAGTCCCGGGGAGTTAATATTCATTATGTGAGGAGGAATCAATGTAGAATTTTTTAGGAAAGTTTTAATTATAATTGGGAGGGAATTAATTAGGCAAAGATATCTAATTTGAATTCGAATATGAGAGGAAATTATTTATGGAAAGGGGATTATTTTTGGAGGGAATTAGGGGAGCCTATTTAAAGTTAACTATGAGGTGATTTCAGATTATACTTGATTTTGTTGGAATTAGTTTTGCTTAGGTTGAGTGTGCTCTTCCCGACAGTTAGGGATTTGGGAGAGTCGGATCTTTCTCGCCAATTAAAGATCCAAGTGTATTTGGTGTTTTTCTTCTTATTTTTTTTAAAAAAAAAAAAAAAGAAAGTTCTTGTGTTCTTCTTCCTAAATTTCTGGTGTTGTTCTCTTGTTTTGCTAAAATTGCATCCATTTCCCTTCACTTTTCTAATAATACCATTTTTTGGTCTTCATTCTTAATGCACTTCACTTGAACTAAATTCTTACTACTCCTATCTCTTTGTTTGGTTTGTTTGGTTAGCTTATTCATCAATCTTTCGCCTCCTTAATGTTTAATCTCTTATATAATTCACTAAAGGTAAAATCTTTGCATCCTATATTGCTTCTTTTGACTCCTTACACTAATGACCCCATAAGAGAGGGTATTTCTTAGTCTATGCTAACCTTAAAGCAAGATAACTTTGGGAGGGCAGAGCAGTTAAAACTGTGAGAAATGAAAAAAGTTAAAACATCATGGATCATTTACTATTAGGTCTGCTTATAAAGTCTGCTACTCGGTTGAAGTTATCACATATCCTCTTTCTTTCTCTTATATTGATTGGAGTAGCATAAGGGAAAAAAAAGACAGCATTTAGAGATGGGAGGGAGAGAAACATGTATAGAGAGGTTAAATTACTATAGATTTTAAATATATAGTGAGATTAAGAGAGATATAGTGCCTTTCACTTGACCTGATTGTGATTTTTTTTTTGTTGGTAACAAGGAACTGTTGATCCTCTTGTTTTCTTTATAATTCCTGTGAATATATTCTATAAATGCACTTCTTTTCAAGGGGAAGTGGTTTGTGATAGTTCTGAAGTTTCGTATGTTTAATGCAATGTCAGAAGATGCCTAATGCTTTCGTTGACAATGACATGCTCCCTCTCATAAGATGCCTATTACATTTGTTGACAATGACAGGGGCGCTGGGGTGCTATCTTTATGTTGTCTTCAAGGCAATTAGGTTTTGTGTGTGTGTGTGTTGATGCCCTGGAGAGTTTTATATTTGAGAAAAAGGATTTTTGTTATTGCTGGTAACAAGGAACTGTTGTTGGATCCTAATATTTTTGTTGCTATTTATATGAAGGTATTCTATAAATTCAAATCATATCAGAGGGAGGTAGTTTGTGTAATCGTTATCAAGTTCTATGTTTTATGCTTTATCAGATGATCCCTAATGCATTTTTTGAAAATAATTCACAAACACACACTCTCTCTCTATGTTTCTATCTATCTATATGTGTAATGAAAAAAGTGGTCTGTTTCTTGCTTGCAAACTAAATGATGCATAATCTTCTTTTTAATTACTTTATAAGTTCAATTGTTTCTCGCGATTATAATTTTTATGTATGTTGATACATCTCACAATCTCTTGCCGTGAAAAGGAAAATTAAATTGCATTGCTATCAGTAGCCTCATTTTCATCATGCAATAAAAGTGAGAAGGCCTAAATATATGGAAGTTGCGAAGATTTGTACCACAAATATAACTTGTAGTCAATGTTTAAAATTGCGTATTCGGGTATTGAGGCGTTTTTCATTCGTGAGGCGAGGCGTAAGCCTCAGGGTGTTTTGAGGCGTAAGCCTCAAAATCAAAAGATTGCGTAACTATAAAATGATAAATTTTTTATATACTAATGAGTGAATAATATAAAATATAAGAAAGCATAAGATATGAATTGAAATCAAAATATCCCAATAATAAGACAACATGAAATATAGTTCAACTCAAAATTCTATCTTTCTCAAATCCCAGTATTCTTTTCATTAACATATAATTCCAATTTCCAAAAACAAATAGCAATGACATATCACATAAGAACTCATAAGTCATCAACACTGATCACTAAGAGGTCCTTCATTTGAATCATCATTATGATGAACTGCTCTCTCCCCTTCCTCCTCTTCTATAGAGTCCAATGTCGGGCATTTACTTCAAGATTTATGTAAGTTTTAATATATATAGCGTGAGACGTAAGCCTCATAACAGTGAGGCGAGGCGGGCCTCAACCAAGTAGAGGCGCAAGCCTCATAAAAAAAATGAGGCGTAAGCATCGAGGCATTTTTTACTAGAATTGCGCAAAGGCGGGCCTCAAGGCGAGCCTCATATTGCCCAATTTTAAACCATGCTTGTAGTGTGTTGTGATTATTTCTTCTTTGAGTAAAAAACTGAGTGGACCTTGATGATGATGATGGTTTAGAATTTAGCCTGAATATATGCTATGGTTTCTATGGTATGACTTTTTGGTCTCTAATTGTTCTATGTCATAGATTCAATTTCATCATTTGAGCCTTCTTCTTTCCTTTTTGGTTCATGATCCTTGTTGTTTGAGATTTTGGAGGAATTAGCAAAAAAAGTAATATTGTTTACCAAATTGAGGAGGCGCGCCTCAGCACAATTTGTTATTTTAAGCCTCAAAGCCTTAAAGCCTACTCAATGAGAGTTGGGAATGAGGCGTACGCCTCAAGTTTACTGAGGTGCGCCTCGCCTCAGGTTTTAGAGTTGTCCGCCTCTTAAAAAAAAAAAAAGCAAAACCCTAACCAAATATTTATCTATTTGGTTCAATCCCCCCCTCCCCCCCTCAATCTTCTGTCATTTTCGAAGCGAGGGTTTCTTCTCCCTTCTTCGAGCGACATTTTCCCCTCTTCGTTCGATTCGAATGGCGTTGCCTTCATTCCATCGAGAGTTGCTCTTCGCCTCTTGCTTGGAGTTATCTTCTACAGTGATTTGGGCTGTAGTCTTCTTCGACCGACCGCTGAAAGCTCTTCTTCTTTGTGGTTGGAGTTTAGGGTTTATTGACAAAGGTGAAATAGCTTTACTACATTTTCTTCTTTGTACTCAAATGTGATTTTTTTTGTTATACTATTACATTTATCAACATATTCCTTTGGTTTTTGTTCTTTTTTTGGCGAATTTTTTTTTTTAATTTTATGCAATCTTGCTTTGTTTTATACATACAATTTTCAATGTCATTTGATTGAATGGTTGCTATTGATAGTGTAAGAAAATGAAAATGATAGGACTTTTTTATCTATGTAATATTTAGATCTCTTTTTGTTCTACTTATATTTATGTGGACATGTTGTTTAGGCATGCATAATAAAAAGTATAAGAAGCTCAATAGATATGTGTATAAATTAATGCCAAAAATTTTAGTAGTTGAGGAGGTGTACTACATGTAATATGAATGGAAGTTATGCTCAAAGAATGTTTTGATCTTCTATAATACAAAAACTTTTTGGATACGATTTAAGATTTACTTTGTAGGTCTTGACAGCTATGTCTTAAACTCTTAGGTTGTGTTTGGGAGGCATTTTGATATTGTTCAAAAATATTTAGGGAAGAGGAAGATAATTGATATTGAGGAAGAAAGAGTTGATTGGGAGACATTGGACTCTATCGGAGAGGAGGAAGGGGATAGAACAGTTCATCATATTGATTATTCAAATGAAGACTCCTTAGTGATGACAATGCTGATGACTAATGAGTTCTTATGTGATATGTCATTGCTATTTATTTTTGGAATTTTATGTTAATGAAAAGAATACTGTGATTTGGAAAAAATTGAATTTTGAGTTGAACTATATTTCATGTTGTTTTGTGATTGTGATATTTTGATTTCACTTCATATCTTGTGCTTTTTTATGTTTTATATTTTATATTTTTTACTCATTAGCATATAAAAAATTATCATTTTATGTTTATGCAATCTTTTGATTTTGAGGCTTAAGCCTCAAAATGCCTTGAGCCTTACGTCTCGCCTCACGAACGAAAAGTGCCTCAATACCCGAATACACAATTTTAAACGTTGATGTTTCCTATGGAATAACATATATTAATGATTGAATATGAGCTATTCATGAACAACTTATTCTTTTGATAGTTATATTTAACAGGGATTTGAAGATCGATCCCCATGAAGGCAAGTAAGTCCTTTGCTATGGGAATATCGTAGTGGTAGTGCTGATGATGCCCAAATATGCTTTCCTCTAAACCCTTTTATCTTAAGGAAAAGTTATCCAGGTTGGCCTTTAGTAGCAACTGATGTGGCCATCAGCTATTTTTACTCTTCTTTTGGATGCTTAGTCTACCACTTCTGTTACCTTTTATCTACCTTCAATTATGGGAAGATCCAAATGCTTTTAAACTGTCTCTACCCTACACCATCTATATAGGTATGGCTGCTTTGCGATTTTCCTATATATTTTTTTTTTGTATGGCATGTCTATATGGCCTGGAGCTTCTCAGGCAACTACTCCCATTAGCATGACAATTAAAGCACAAATCTTCACTTGTCATATGTAAGGATTTATTGGCATGCGAGCCTTCTTATTTCTGCTCTGTTCTTCTTTTTCTTCTTATTCTTGGTCAATACTCTTGAAGCATAGCTCTATCTCTTCACTAATAAAACCCCGTCCAACCTCTCTTGCTGTGACTGTTACAAATAATCCATTATCGGTCCTTGCTGCTTAGTTTTGCTACTTTTCTCTGGCCACTAGATGATGAATTACTTCTGGAAAGGCAGTGACTGTTACTGTTAAAAATTGACAATTTGGCCATAGATAATTCGTCCTCTACTATAGCAGAGAGGCATGAAGAATGGCATTGATATATCATCAAAAATTTCTTGATCCGGCACAATTCTTGAGGCAAAATCTAGTTGAAAACCTCCAAAATTAAATTCAGAACCATATGAACTTTGATTTTAGCAAACTTATAGTCGAACTGAACATCTTGAAAGATAAATCCAACGACATCAAATTCGATGCAATCTGAGTCCAATTGGATCTAAATCGAAGACCCGAGCACATTTGGAATGTTCAAATCATAAATTGGATGACTGAACGGCTTCCAACTGTGACATGCTTATAGTCGAATTGAACGTCTCGACAAAACGAATCCAAGCAGCCAAGATGTTCGAATTTTGTTATCTTTAAGATATTCAAATACCCAATAAATGGTCCACGATCAAGGGGATCAATATCAGTCATCCATTCAAACCACTTCCAACTTATCTTTGATTTATCTCTTATTTATTGGTCATGTCACTCTCAGAAAATTATAAATAGACCATTCATTTCTCATGAAAAGGGGAAGGGAAGCAAGGAATAGAAGAAAGAGAGAAACTACCAGACTCCTCGATCATTGTCGAACCACTTACCGTCATCCGACTGACGCCGGATTTCTGCCTGGCCCATCCACTGATGCCTGACTTCTTTCCAGCCACCAACTGACGATAGACTTCCACCCGACTTCCAATCACTGTTGGACTTACACCTGACCACCAGCTGATCCCGGACTTCTGCCTGAGGTCTGATTGACGCCGGAGTTTTTAAAAGCTGTAAAGGGTGTAAGAATCTGCGATATTAACGGAGATTTTTCGCAGCGTAAAAATTGGTTGGATGCCCTATAGGCGATGCTGATGATTTCAGAGTATAATGTCCGAAGCCCTCGTCTTTCTTCCCCAAATCAATTCCCCCAAAATTCAAGAAACGGTTGACTATATAGAACCATGGAAGTCTTCATGAGATTTCCCTGTAGAAGACATTGGGCTGTTTGTATTCAACTAGGATTTAGTGTATTCTATAATTCCGATTTACTAAATTTGTAGGGTCTTAAATTCCTAAAACAGTTCTATAAGAAAGATATTAAATCTTAATAAATCATGTCAAATTATTTGGCAAGACAAGAGGAGTTCGGGAGGCTTGAATCCTTCCATACGGGATTTAAGTAAAAGAAGAGGACGGGGGCGTGCGGGTCAAGTCATGTTCAGCTCCGGCTTCCAAACTGCGCCTCGAGGTAACTATTTTAGCATTTTAATGGTTGTTTAATGTGACAGATTTGCGTGGAAGCTTGCTTTCTAGTATCCATGTTAACTTTTGTCTGCCGTAATCTGCATTGCATATAGAAGAAGGGCTTTTAAATACTAATGGTGACTTTATCTTCTCACAATGCTCTTTATTTTTGGGAGAATGAAGCATTATTCTCAATGCTATTATCTGAAATTTCCTATTTTGTTAGCTGAAATCTTTTGATGTTCTGCAGCTTATGAGGCAATGACAGCTACCATTAATATGTTGATTCATACATGGCTATCAGTAGAAAGCTTCTCTACTTGCCTTGATGGGTTTTGCTATTATCTGGTCCCTATGCCTATTATTGGTCTCTCCTTCTTCGTCTTTACTTTTGAAAATTTTTAAGTCCTTTTGGGTTCTGAATGTTTCATAATGCGCAGGGTTGGATACCTTCTTCTCTCTAAGTTCCTTTAACATTCACCGTTTGGCCAAATTTTCAGAAGCAGCGAATTTGTTGTGGAAATTAGCAGAAGGAGCGCGACGAGGAGAAAATTTGAGAAGCAGCCAATACGCCGTACAGCTTAGCGCATTCAAAGAATGCGCTTAATGAAACGGCGCATTCTATGAATGCGCTGTACAGAATAGCGCAATATGTGCAATGCGCGGTACTTTGTGGCGCATTTCTCACAATCCAGCTGTCTGTGACCGAAATGCGCGGTACTCTATGGCGTATTGCTCACAAAGCTCCACCCATCTTGCTGGCAGCGACCGGAAAACGAGGGAATTTTGTATTTTAGCGGGGGCAAGATCCGGTTAATCCGCGAAAGTAGTTGAGGATATGGTGAAATTGATGCCGGTCGCTGAATATGAGTGGTTGGGAGCTGATAATTGATGACGGGATTGGTTAAAGTTCCGGCTATAAAAGGGCAGGCTGCGTTCTCGTTTACACCACTCATCAACCAGCGAAGTTCCTCTCAAAATTTCGGTGTTAAAGCTCAGAAGGTATGGTTTTTTATTTGCTGCTTAATTTCAAGGTTTTATGTTAATGTTGTAATAATATAGTTAGATTTATCGCATAGGGCTCTTGAGTTATTATTGAAGCTAGCTGATTATGTCGGGAATTATTTTTCATTTTTCGTTTTTGTTGGCAACATTCAGTTGGAATTTTGTGACTTCAGAGAAATTTGACAATTTCAACTATCTTGAGTGTCTGAGATGACTACAGTTTTTATAAAAATGATTGAAAAATTTACAGGAAAAATAAATTTTTAAAAATTATTGCAAAAACAACCTTACTAACATAATTTTTTTAAAAGAATATATGTTTTCATTTTTAGATATTGAAATTGGCAAGCAAAATCTAGATGGATGGATTGAAATTACCCAAATATTTATGGAGAAATATGCATTTTAACAAGCTAAAGGGAATCATGATCTCCAAATTTCTATTACGAGAAATAATTAGAAAAAATAAATTTCATATGAATAGTTCTGAGCTATATACTTAGAAAAAATAATTACCTTGCAATTACTTTTTTGAGCAGACTTTTATGAACCAACTTTATGGAAAACCCGTCCATCTTCTGCCTCTCGCCCATATACACGATATAAGCCTGACAAAATTATTCGTAATTAATCGATGTTAATTAGCATTAATGACTAATTAACTAACAATAAAAGTAACTAATTTCATGCAGATTAGTGATACACATACTCAATAGAATATTATAGTTTGAAAATGAGGATAGATAGTTGGGCAGAGCTCCACTCGGGTAGGTTTGCCTATTTAACAGCTTATATTAGTTATAATTATTAATTTTTTAATATTTAAATTATATTAAAGAAATTATTATTATACAAGCATGCACAATTTTGGTTATTATGAGTCTGCGTAATAATTATTGTAGTAGTTAATCTTTTTTCTCTTAAAATATTTTCTACGTTATTTCGTATAATGTTCCCAAAATATTATCATAATTGGGTGAAGGAAGTCAAAAAAAAGTTTATTTTATTACTATCAATACAATTTTAAAAAATGATGGGTAAGAAATATAATTTTATTTAAAAAATCAATTTGTATTTATGAAAATAAATATTTTGATTTATAAAAAATATATAAGAATTAGTTATGTTAATAATATATTTTTTTTCCATACAATTTTTTTGGATTTAAGAATAAACTCTAGTTACATTTAAAAGAAGTTATGTATAATGTTTTAATTTAGGAATTTAGCAAATTTAATATTTATGAAAACTAATAATTTGAACATATTTTCACCCCGTATCAATATATGTTAATTTGTTTGGAATCCTTATTAATGACATTTTTAAAGTTTTGTTATTTACTTTGTAATGCATTATAATTTAGAAAAAATTACGAATTTTAGAGTAGAATTAAAATTTGACAAATAAAACAGAATGAAGGCTTCAATTTAAAATTGACTTTATCATAGTTATATAGAGATTTTCAATATTTAATTTACTTGTTCTGTTATGGTTATTAAAGTGTGAACTCAAATCATGCCTTGTATATATTTTTTAAGATATTCAACTTGCATACGATGATGAAAATTTTGGAATCTTTAACAAATTTATCAAAAATTGTGTCTCAGAGCTATTAGATATACAAATTGATCATAATATAATAATGTATAATTTTAAAAAAATTGTCATACTCCGTGGTTAATATTGAGAAATTATGAATCACGATATCATTAATAGTGAACAAAATTATTGTTAGTAAAAATATTACACTCATGATTAAAAGGTTAATTTTTGTTAATGATAGTGAGCAATATTAGTATCAATCATAATATTAGTATCATGATCAATAGGGATAATTTTGTTCAAAAACCATTAAGATATGATTTAAGACTTGTATTTGTGGGTATTAATCTTGATAATACATAGGTAGTTATTAAATAACTTTTCTTATGTTGATAGTATGTCTCGATTATTGCTGTATTTCAATGGAGAGTTGCAAATTTCGGCCGAATTCACACCAAGTTATATTGGCGGGACGATTAGACCACTCCTGATCGATGATAATATTTCCCTTGAAATGTTAAAAAGAAGAATTATGCGTGCACTTAGAATAAATTCTATAACAACCACTATTAACCTCACATGTCGTCTTCGAAATAATGGTGGATTTTGTGCGATTCATGTCACCGATGATGAGGTCTGTGAGTACATGTTGATGGAGGCTAGATCACAAGCTGTTGTTGTTTATGTGGACATTGAGCAAATTTCACCTATCGAGGTTACTGCACCACCGGTTCAAGCTTACATGTGCGTATCAACTATTATATTTTATGATAGTTTGACTTAACTTGTCCTTACACCTAACTTAACTTTTATGTGTTAGGCCCACCATCACATCTGAAACCTTCATGACTAGTGTTAGAGATGTTTCTAGAAATGTTGAAGATGACTTAGATGGTTGTCCAAGTTTACGGGAGCAACCTAGTAATTCAATAGGGCAGCTTCCAAGAGTTCGACCTAGACAAAGTGAAGGGGAACATTCATATTACGACACCTCTAATTATACAGTAGCAGGAGATATCAACCCCTCAATGCCTTTCATGGAGCGTAATTCAGAAAATGAAGATGAAGGATATGAAACGATGAATAGCGATAGTACTAATTCATCAAATGATGATAGCCCGATATTGGAGTTCCACATACCGATGGAACAATTTACCAATACGGATTGTAATGGAGAAGAGTTCATTGCAGAACACGCAACACAAAATCATGATGGGATTGATGGCATGAACATGAATAATGATTTTGTCGAAACAGTCCGGACAACTCAACAGTGGGATGATGATGAAAATTTTGATGCTCCTTGTTTTAGCACTGTTGGCTCCTTACAAACAACAACTCCAGTAGAGTTATATGAAGGTCAGATATTTCATACAAAAGTAGATTTGCAAGTCGCAGTTAATGCTTGGTCGATACTGCATAATGTTCAATTTATAAATTCAACATCCAACAAAAGCCGATTGAGTGTCATTTGTGCTCATCATCAAGCTCCTGAACGTCCCTGCCTTTGGCGTTTACATGCTGCACGAAGTAAAAGATTAGGCGGGTTATGGAAAATATCGACATGTGGACCTCCACATACATGCACTCACCCAATTTTGGCTAGTGGACATCATAATTGCACCTCAAAATTTATATGCAGACAAATAATTCCTATAATTAGACAACAATTAGACATGAAGCCAAAGGAGATTATAGCTAGAATGGAATCAAAGTATGACATTAAGATATCATATATGAAGGTATGTGACGCACGTAGAAAAGCTATTGAAGCCACTTTTGGTAGCTATGAGCAATCTTATTACTCTATATTTTGTTTTATGGAAGCCTTAAGGTTATCCCAACCAGGCACTGTATATAATATTCATGTCGTACCTCCTGCACGCTTCAAGGCACTTTTTTGGGCATTCGGTCCTTCTATATATGGGTGGCAACATTGTCGACCGGTGCTTAGCATGGATGGGACATTCTTGCTTGGGAAGTATCGAGGGACGCTCTTAGCAGCAGTAGGCATTGATGGAAATGGTGGGTTGTTTCCACTAGCTTTTGCAGTGGTGGAATCGGAGAGCAATGAATCATGGATTTGGTTCCTGCAAAAGCTACAAGAACTTTTACCAACGGTTGCTAATCGACAAAAGTTGTGTATTGTTTCGGATAAGCACCCAGGTTTAGTGCGCGGGTGTAGGGAAGTATTTCCTAATGCTGTTCATAGGCACTGCCTACGGCACTTACGTGAAAATTTTAAAAAGATGGTCCGTCGTTTGGGAACTCCCGATAGTGAGGGCTTGAGTAACAAAATGTATTTTGCCGGAAATACTGATGAGTACGCATATTTCAATCGAATGATGGATGAAATTAAAATGACAAAGCCGGAGGCATTCGAATGGTTGGTCCAACGTGATGTTGCCAAATGGACCCTATTATTTGATGAAGGCTGTCGTTATGGTATAATGACCACAAATGCATCTGAATGTTTTAACGGGGTGCTTAAACGAGCTCGAGGATTGCCGATTCAAGGATTAGTAATGTCAATTTACTATAATCTTGTAGCATTATTCTTAAGAAGATCATCTGAATTTGGAAAGTGGGTTGAGGCAGCACAATCAAAGTTCGTTCCACGAACCATGCTAGTCATACAAAGAGCTGAACGTGATGCTCGAAGATGTCCTGAACCAGTCATGATTAACAGAAATGAATTTGAAGTTATTGATTCATCTGCTCGTGCAAACAAGGTCGAGATAATCAATACATCAACCTGTACGTGCACGTGCTTGAAACCACAAATTTTCCATGTGCCTTGCGTTCATGTGGTTACAGTTGCTGGTTATAGGCGATGGGATCATAATGCTTTCGTATCACCAATATTTTTGGTTGAGGAGTATTTTGCAACGTACTCCAAACTATTCCATGTCTTCCCCCCGAAAGACATATGGCCCACCTTTACTGAAGATCAGGGAATAATACCTTTGATGGCACCAAGTTTTCGTCGCCGTGCAGGGCGACCACGGATGAATAGGTTCCGTACCACGATGGATGAAGCGCCGAGTAGATCAAACAGAGCTTGTGGTTTTTGCAAACAAATAGGTCACAATAGATCAACTTGTCCAAACAATCCTTCATCATCAAGGTAATCTAGTTTTGCACCTTATAAATTTGCTTATAAAAAAATATGCGTTGTAATTTTATGATGTGTATCTAACTTCTTTTTAATAGGTATGGCCGACTGAACTAGACGTGCTCGTTCAGGTCGACGCTCATCGCATCGTACTACTGCAGAAAATGTCGCAAAGCAGCTTAGTATAGCATCACTTGGAGATTCACATAGAGCGCATGACCTAGAGCATGTACGCAAATAAATTACTTTCAGTATTTATTACTTATGTCAAGTTAAAAGATCTAATTAATTATAAAATATTTGAACTTTTTAGGCATCTCCTCTAATAGCGTCAGCTCATCTGCGAATGGCTAGGGAATGGCCAATTGAGTGCCCACGGATGATATACGTGTTGAATAATCTGGGATTTCAGAACCTCAGGCATTTGCAGTTTATTAGGTTGGATCACAACCTGATTCAGGCATTGGTGGAGAGGTGGTGCCCATTAACAAACACATTTCATTTTACAATTGGCGAGATGACTATCACATTGCAGGATGTCCAAATTTTACTGGGGCTTCGAATTGATGGACCAGCAGTTGTTGGCCCAAATGTTGTTGGGCAAGGACGTATTTGGGCAACATGGCCGGATTGCTGTGACGAGTTACTTGGGACGCATCCCAGTAGGGAGACAGTCTACCATGACCCCAATGATGAGGAAGACGTTGCGACATTCAGGATGGGTTCTTTACAAATTGATTCCATGCTCCCACTACGTTGGCTCCGCTGGACATTTTATAGAGAATCCTATGATGATTTGGCACCGGAGATTTTCCTACGACACGTTCGTGCATATATCCTATTCATGATAGGTTGTTTTCTTATTCCAGATACATCACGGAGTCATGTTTCGCTACAATGGCTACCTCTACTAGCGGATGTTGACAGCTTCAGTAGGATGTCAATTGGAGGTGTTGTTCTTGCACACCTTTATAGGGAGCTGTGTTATGCCACAAGACCAACAAGGACATATATAGCGGGTTGTGTGGCACTACTGCAAGTTTGGTCCAGGGAACGATTGTATATTGGTAGACCAACACTCTGTGTCCCTCAGATTATTGACTTAGCCGGCCGTCCATTGGGTTGCAGGTTCGTAAGCTATGGTCAATAAAATATATTTTGTTATTTCATTACTAATGGTTCATACAAATATATAGGTGGGCTGAAGATAGGATACGTGAGCTACCTGCAGGCAATACAATGACGTATAGAGATGAGTTCGATGGGTTGCGCATGAGTCAGGTAAAATAAAAATCTTATTATTTAAATAATATATTTTATCTCAAAAATTATAACAAAATTTCGGTGGCCAAATTTCTAGGTAAACATGACTCCATATACCCATACAGTACTAGCTGCTCTTCCATTACAGTATAATGATGGACAAGAGATTTGGAGGGCACGAGTACCGCTTATTAGTTGGAAACGTGCAGAGTGGCACCTTCCAGTCCGGGTTGTAAGACAGTTTTCAGGCCTACCAACCACAGAAATTGAACCCATGGATCAGTCATTCAGGCGCATTGATGGTAGGGGTCGAGCAGATCAAGATTGGACAGTCCAATACCGTGACTACCTCCAGATCTGGGAGGAGAGGAGGGCTTACGTGGTACCCATCATTCCAGTCACAGGTACAGGCAACCAAGAAGTTGGTGCTTATCTACGGTGGTATAGATCCTGGGCTTCTATTTACCTATTACAACCTCAAGTTGAGCCTCCAGAGACCTTCTTTCCTCGATCACCTGCGAGAGAATAGTGGTACGTATTGAAATGTTACTTAAAATGTTTCTTACAAACCCCATAAAAAAATTGTATTTTTTTAAGGCGGATTACTATATACGATCATCTGCGATACTTGAGCCACTTGTCGGGGGTGGGGGCCAAAATGCTAGTTCATTGCAGATGGCTATAGATCAGGTTGCTGAATTGTCTGCTCGAGTTCAACATTCTGTTTATATCGACTACACGACCTTCGATACATCGACAGAGGCAGAGCAACATAGGAGAGAACGTGCGGAGAGTTCTCATGGCCAGCAGCACAGTAGACGATCTGTTTCAGATGCTCCTTCTAGGTCGATGGGAAGTAGGCACCGACGGAATGTTGTGCCAGACCCGCATCAGCATTCCGTTCATACACCATCCATGGGAGCAGGTACTTCAGCCCCACATTGGAGCCCGCACGTTGGACAATCCAGTCAGCAAGGACAAATTTATTATGACCCACAATACAACCAAACTAGTGGGCAATCATTATTTCCAATGGCCATTCCACACTGGATGTCATCAGTAGGATTACCTTCTTCCCCAACGCAGCAGGACATTATGTTAACAGGAAGTTATCCTACGGAACCAGGTACACAACTTTCACACCAACGTGCCGAGGTTGAGCAGGAGGAGACTGAGGTTTCAAAGGAGCCACAGTTACAGAGGAGAAGACGAAGGGCACCAAATAGATTTACTCCAGGGAGTGGGGCACTGCCTAGGCATCGGTAGTATGAGATTTGAGATGTATTGTTGTGCTGATTTTTTGGATATGACTACCTGTTCTAAATTTTTTTTAATATTACGAAATCTTCTTATTATATTGCTCGACAACTCATATCTAGCAGTTATAATTTTTTTTTTCACATACTCAATTTTTTTTCTTCACTTTTTTTGTATTAAATAATAAAGGTAAAACCTACAATTCTCACAGACATTTCCAAAAAATTTCATTTCAGCATCAGTAATAAAGAATGTACTCCAACAATTCCGAGGCTAGCAGCACTACCGAAATCAAAGAATGGATTACGGAGGGTACTATACGAGTGCGTCAAAGCTTATCATATCCTGTCGATAACGACCTAGAGGCTAGAGTTTCATCAAATGCACTATTCAGGTGTATTATCCATACTTGGGATGAAGAAGACGATTCCTTACTGTGGTGCTTACATGATGATACGATGAAAGAGAAGGAATACAGAGGTAACCACGCACGTCGAGAGTTAGGCTGGAAATGTATACAAGAAGGCTTTCCCATATTTAACCACCACCTTGTGGCAATAGATTTCCTAAAAGGTAGAATTCTAGAACTTTCTCGAGATAAAAACGGTGACATTGAACCCGGTTTCGGAAGGTCTATGATGGATATAGATAACTATATTTTATACTCTGAATGGACGCCTCGCCAAGATAAGCACATATTACATTCTTATAAACAGCTGATGCAAACTTCAAAACACCCTAAACCTAAGGATTTTCTTAATGGAGAAGATTGGCAGCAATTACAACAATAATTCCAGATCGACTTCAATTGTTGTCCTACACAAACACAGCTCCAAACTCGTGTACGATATCTTCTTAATAATATGAAGCAGTTACTTCAGCGTTACTCCTATCACCGTGTTTTAAAATTGTATTTCATGTTGTTATTTACTTTCTTGTTCGAACATAACTTTTAAATGTATTTCTTGTTGTTATGTTGATGATTAATATTCATGTTCGTGATTGTTGCTTAACTTGTAATTCGTTATATTACTTTCGCTCGTGTTCTTCAAATCTTTTATTTAAAAAATTTCATTTAATATTATTATCTTAATGACAAACTAAATTGCATATACTAAATATTCATCTAGAAATGTCATCATCATCAAGGAGCTTGTCAATAAAGCGGTCACCATCAAGGGATTTCCTTCATATTATTCCAAGGAAGAAATTGATCTATGATGGTACTATTCGATTAACAGAGTGTATGTCGTATCCCATGGATGAATTCTTGGAGGAGAAAGCAAGATCAAATGAATTTTTTCGATGTTGTCTGCATGAATGGTCATGGTATGAAGATGATAGTTTATGGGATACATATCATGAAGTTATCAAATGTCGTCATCCCATGTATGTGGAAGGAGAAACTATTACTGATTTGGGCTGGCAATTTGTACGACAAAGGTTTAGAGATCATAATAGTCATTTTGCTCCTATAAGTACTTTAAAGACAAGAATTAGTGAAATCACAAAACAAAAGGATGGTTCTGTTGTGGTCAATGTTGACAATCCAATAACTGATGTGCAACATTGTATTCTTTACCAAGAGTGGCATACTTATCAAGATGCATTTCTATCAGAAAAATATCAAGAGCTGAATATTATAGATGGTAAAAAGAAGAAGGAGTTCTTAAATATCAAAGATTGACACCTCATCCAAAAGCAGTTCACAGAAAAATTCTTATGTTGTCCAACATTAACCCAAATCCAAGCGCGTATGCGCATTGTACTAAGCCGCTCGTAATTATAATTTCTTTACCTTTCTTCTAATTCTAATGATATGTATTTCATTCTATTAATGAACTTATCATGTATTTTCAATAACTGGTGCTAATTAATTTACGCAATATTCCCATTCCAATCATTCTATGAAGAAAAAGATGCTGAATAAATATTTAGTCATCCAAATATTCAATACTTTGTCATAAATTGATATATATTTCATTTTAATATACCTTCTAAAATTAAATTGATGTTCATATTATGTTCATAACAATTTAAATAGAAATACACAGATTTTCTAATTTAATCCTATTTTTAAAATTAAATTTTAAATCATATTCACCTTATTTTTGAAATAACATTTTAAACTTATTTTAATAACTATTTCACCATTTTCTCTCAATTTTAATTAACTAAATTCCATAATTTACCTAACTTTAATATTTATTTTAAAGTATATTGATATTAAGCTACATTTGCTTCGTAATTAATAACCATATTCACTATAATTATTTACTAAAAGTTAAAGGGAAATTAAAATATAATGAAAATAAATAATCCACTCCAAACTACAATATTTTTTTTTACGGTAAGGAAAATAAAATTAGGATCTCAAATTAAAATATAATGAAAATAAATAATCCACTCCAAAATTCGCTCCTTCCGAAAATTTGGCCTCAAGGCCAAATTTTCAGAAGGAGCGGGTTCGAAAGTTTTTTTATGGAAAACAGCGTGAACCTGGAATAATTTAAGAAAGAGCTAAGACGCCAAATAGTTTGGCGTACTCCAGAATTTGAGTTTCTGTTCAGCAATATGAAAATTTTTTACAGGAGTGGATTATTTATTTTCATTATATTTTAATTTACATGCAATATGAAATTTTTTTTTTATAATTTCAGATCGACTTCAACTGTTGTCCTACACAGACACAGCTGCAAACTCGTCTACGATATCTACTAAATAATATGAAGTAGTACCTTAAAAAAAATCTAAATAATATGTTCAGCACTAATCCTATTACCATGCATCGAAAATTGTATGTCACATTAAATCTAATTTAACTTTATATATCAAAATTTAATCTAACTAATATTTCATTAAATATTCCAATTATGAAATAAATAGATATTACTATATCTAATTTAAATCAAATTTATATTACAAATATTTTAAATATCTAATAGATATCCGGTTCATAAACTATAAATAACTTATATCAAATTGACTTTATATATCAAAATATAATCAAACTAATATTTCATTAAATATTTCAATTAGGATATAAATTGATATTACTATATTTTTTTACACATCCGATTTTTACTTTAGGTTCATTCAAAAATATTTAGAAATAGCTAATATATTCAAATTGTTGCCATTTAATTGTTACATTAAAATGATAAGAATTTCATTGAAATCTGGGTCCCGTCCAAGTGAGATCCTCACTGAAAACTACGCCCAATCATATTGCGATATCGACGTAAATACTAGGAAAAAAAACATAAATATTAGGAAGAGACTGTTACACAGATGCCATCAAGGAATACGATACATCCTTCAGCGCAATGACTGAACCAATAAATAATACGCTGAACATATAGGCGCATTCTTTGCATGCGCTATTCAATTAGGCGTATTCAAAGAATGCGCCACTCATTTGCGCGCATTCTTTGAATGCGCTGATGCCTTTAGCGCATTAGCTTGTTCTCAAATTAATTTCCAACCACGCTGCTTCCAATAAATGGTGGAAGAAACATGCTCCTTCTCAAAATTTGGCCTTCACGTTTTGTTTAGTTGCCGATGTATATTTACATCGGATCAGCACATGAGATTGTAAATTCTTTTGTTGTTGTGGTTTCTATTAAATTTTAATTGAGTGCTTATCTATTTTATTAAGATATGTGTACAGGAGTTTTAATATGTGCTTAAACACAAGATTGTTTGATTGAGTATTTTTCTATTTCAATTTTGATTACACAAGGAACAGAAAGTAGAATAGCTTCAATTTTACTAATCGGGAAATATTAACTTGCAAATTTTAACTGTCAAAAAATACTCACAGGTTAAATCACATTGAATTCTCACCATTATTATATGCTCTATTTGATGAATTTAGGTTGATATTGTCATAGAATATTTATTAATTTGAACTTCTGCTCTTTCAATATGTGGAAGAACATTTTCCTCAAGGATTCTCATAAATTTCTTCTTTCAATATTCTTATAGCTCACTGTTCTGCGGTGTACAAATGTCATTGTTATGTTAATCAGAAGTATATTTTATACAAGTTGTGTATTGTTTCTTGATTTTGTTTGTCTTGATTGCATTTGTTTTCATTTTTTTTTCAATTGTATCATTTATATTGAACTTTGGATTAGTATTAGTATAAGTAGAGATTTAAGGAGAACATACAATAGATCTAAGAAGTGTAATTTTAGTCTAAATGTTTTTATTTGATTAGATCTAAAAACAATATATGGAGTTTTATTTTTGTAGTAATTAGATTCAGTGGAGAGTTTGTGACTTTGGGTGATCAAGTTTTTAATAAGAGTTATCTTGGGACTATTTTTCAGAGTGATGGTAAAATAGATGAGGATATTATTAGCAGAATTCAAGTTGAATGGTTGAAGTGGAGGAATGCATTAGGCATTTTGTGTTTTAGAATAGTCCCCCTCAAAATTTAGGGAAAATTTTATAAAATTCTATAAGATGGTGGTTAGACTTATAATATTTTATGGTGTAGAATGTTGGCCATTTAAAGAAAAGCATAATATTAAGTTAAGTGTTGCAGAGATGTGGATGCTCAGGTGGATGAGTTGGCTTTACTCTTAGAGACAGAATATGAAATGAGCATATACTTGAAAAGTTTGGAGTAGCTACAGTGGAAGATAAGATTAGGGAGAGTCCCCTTAGATGGTATATGAAAGATTGTAATATTATGTCTACAAGGTGAGTGGAATGGTTGTATATGAAAGACATAGCTTCAAAGTTTCATTCATAAAAGATTGTAATATTATAGATAAATATTGGAATGAAATGGTTGCATGTTGTCATACAAATAAACATTTTGGGTTAGATTTGAAAGATTTACCTTTTCTAATTGTTGGAAACATATAAATGCCACATTAGAGCACTACCCAAAGCCATAACCTGAAGCATATACTTTGACGTCCTTTAAAATTTTCAACCGATTTTCACATCCCCAAATTGTCATATGCTCAGTTAAGTTAATTTGTGATTCTTTCTTATGACTTTTAGCATGCATCAGTATGGAAAACTTAGGCTTCGTTTGGGATGGCTTTTTTATTGCTTCCTAAAACGGAGTTTTAGTACAAAAATAAAAAATTTTGTACTAAAATTTCATTTTAGAAAGCAGTAAAAAAGCCGTCCCAAACGAAGCCTTAGTCTACAAGTTTAGTGGTGTTGATTATTTTATTTTTACCTTCAAAGAAAAATGAGAAAATGATCAAAATGGTCCTTCAATATTTTGTGATGGATCAAAATGGTCCTCAACTTTTTTTAGGGACCAATTTTGTCTCTCAATTTTTTAAAATGGGATATTTTTGGTCCTACCATCTAATATGGAGTTAATTGTCCTAAATGTAAGAGTATTTTGGTTATTTTTAATTAAAATTTCATTAAATATAAATTTTAAGTAATTATAATTTTTCTAAAAATTTAATTAAATGTTTCTGAAATAAATTATAATACTTTTAGTTTTAATTTTAAGGGTTTAATATAATTTTTTAGAAAATTATAATTATTAAATTATGTTTAATAAATATTTAATTAAAAAATGATTAATATATACTTACATTTAATATCATTAACTTCAATATTGGATACTAAGATAAAAAAATTATATTTTTAAGAGTTGATGGATTAAATTGATCCCTCAAAAGGTTTGGGGATTATTTTAGTCCCTCACAAAGAGTTAAGGGTCATTTTGATCTTTTTCTCAATTAAAAGTTGTCCTAACAATGTATGCATTGAGCATTGTCTCAATTTCTGTTCTGTCCGTTGAGATATTTTCATGCTTTTCTCATTTTGTTGTGATGAATACATTATTTGACTTATTGATATTAAATAATTTGAATTAATTGATTTCTGCACTATTGATGAATTTTTACATTGTTGGAGTAAATTAGTTATTTGACATAGAAATTGTAAGGCTATAACATAGGTATGCAATTTTGTTTGTGTTATATTTAATTCTTTATCCATTTCTTACGCACAATTAGTGTCATCAACTCTCTTTTCAAAAAAATTTCATCATTCTACAAGTCTCTATAAGACTGGTGCATATCGAACGTTAAGAATCCACAAACAATTAACATATGTGCTTAGAAACAATTAACATTTTCAAGTGGGAGAAATCATTAAACATTGAAAGTCTCATAGAATGGTGCATAATAAAATTTCTGATCAGAACAGCTTCATCTGCAACCACTGTTATCCAATGATATTCAGCATATATTATTTTATTAGCCTCTGTATTCTTTGATGCATAAATATTTTTTAGAGCAAGATTTAAAGTGTGCACAACACAGGGTGTCCAAAATATATGAGGATAAGTTTACTCCACCAATAATCCTGCAGTTTTACACACCAGTGCATTATCTGTAATAACCTGCACAACATTTGAAGGCCCAATCGTGACTATCACCTATTTAATCAAATTGACAATAAAATGTTTATCCTTGTATTCTCCTTGACAATTCACTACTTTAATGAACATTGGGTAATTCTCTATAACGGTCATGAAACTAAGGGTTTTCTTTGAGGATATGTCCAACCATCACACACCAAACTAATACATTTTTCTTTCCACACTCATTTTCTTGGTTCAAGCAATATCTCAATATATGCTCTTTTTCTTTCCAATAATTTTGATCTTAATGCATTGTAGCCAGGTGAAACATATTCTGCGAGGTTGTTGTTACCTGCAAAAATGAATGCATATTTATAATGAGGATTCGTTGGAAGGTTGAAAGGAGGTCCCGCTGAAAAAAAAAATCCTTGCTATTTCATCATTCAATTCCTCTTGTTGTTGCAAATTAAAAGCCTTATTTAGAGGACTACTGGCTACTCCTTTTCTTTTCTTTGTTTCATATCCTTCACTTCTAAATGATAAAATTTGATCAACTCGGACAGATGAGGAAGAAGTGTGGGATGAGCCATGAGTAGATGTCAAAGGTATCTCTTTAGGGCGTGTCATTTGGATCCTAAATTCAGCTTCATAAACTAGTATGTTCATTTCAATCAACTGTGATGTAGTAATCTTATGACACATTTTTATTTTATGACCATAAATTTTAAGTAGATGTGCCTTCACCTTAGAATAAGATCCTTTATAGGTGCCACCACAATAATTGCATTTGAATGACACATTCCTCCTCATTCAAATGTTTTTCTTAAATTTGTAACATGAATTCATAACGGCTTATCAGTTTCTACAGATGGCTCTTTTGAACCTTCACCTAATCCACTCCCGCTAGTAGCGGAGCTCATTTTGCTAACAAACCAATCATACATATGAATACATTAAATTAAACTGATATGAAGTGAAATCAAAATATCCTAATAATCAGACAACATGAATACAACAATATACCAGTTAAAGCGCACTTAAAGCGTAACAAAAGCGCAGTTAAAGTGCATTAAATAAATAAATTTTTATTGCAAGAATAATTTTAATCCAAAATAAATAAAATACTTTAAAAAAATATGCTCTTCTGATCACAAATATACATAATCATGGATAAATGAAGAGAAATGACGAATGGAGAAAAAAATGATGAAATCAACTTACAGGTTTGAAAAATTTTATGCGGTTTGGCGTCGGCTTCCCTTAGATGCTCCCAGAAACTAAGGAGGATGGCTTGCTGCTTACGATCGTAGGGGAAGACCAAGGGTGCGATATCCAGCCGACAGCTGCTCACCTCAATCGCTCGGGAAGACCACGAATACAAATACGAATATGGAGTTAAGGAGAAGATGAAGACTCGGGCGTGAACTGGCTAATATGAAATAGTCGGATTAGGGTTTATTTATTTATTTAATTATATAATAGCTAGACACGCGTGTCTGTTTAAATTTTTTTTTTTAAAATGGGACACACCAGTGACGTGTCCTCACCGTGTCGGACGCGTGTCCGTATCCGACACGTGTCCGACAATGCATACCCTCTTAAAACGAAGTGTCGGTGCGTCAGAGATGTCAAGTCTCATGTGTGAGTTTAATACTCTTTTTATTTTCTTATTCTAATCACTTTTTTAAATAAAATAATGTGAGAGGTGTTCATGACAACAAATCTTATTTTAGGGAGTTTATTATGATATGCAAATACTGCTGAATGTGCTTCCTTTTGAAATCAAATGTGATGCTGACTGGATTGTGTAATTGGTATAGAATACCCAATGCTATCATTTATGAGCAAAACAATTGAGATGGTAAAATTGAGTTTTTCTCAGAGTTAGACTTCTCTGCATAAATTTATTTAAGCTCATCAATTAGAGGCTGCTTGTTGCATAATTTGTTATTGTAAATTTTCCACGAACTAATTAGTTATTTTTGTGTTCTATTTTGAATTAATCATTATAAAAAATGATTTTCAAGAAAAAAAAAAGAATTTAAGGCTCAGTTTAGAAGTATATTTTTCTCAGTTTCTTGCTTCCAAATTAAAGGCTTTATTTGGGATGGCTTTTTTATTGCTGCTTAAAGTAAATTTTTAGTATAAAAATTTTAATTTTTATATTAAAAAAGTTGCTTCACGAAGCAGTAAAAAAGTCCTCCCAAATGAAGCCTAACTTACTCTAAATCTCATCTTTAATTTTCTTATATGTTCAGGGCATGAAGTTGTTGTTGGTGCATTCTTACATTTACTTGCTATGAGAAGGAAAAATGAAACTGCTCTGAATGGTAATTGTATAATTAGAACTTCATTTTTTATCCTGAAACGAAGTTCCTTGTGATATGCCAATTATAAAGATTTGTGTCATAATCATAATATGGACTTATTAGAAATAATAAGTCATTTAATTAGAATTTATGCTTAAAATGATTAATATTAGAATGTCAATGGTTGTATTGATGCCATGTATTAGGCATTGAGAGAGGAGACGACAATGCTGTCGAGAGTCGGGCATTAATGTTATGTAGCAAACATCGGGTGTTGATGTCAAGAGGATATTTGCTTTCAATGTTAAGATGACATCGGACAATGCTACGCTGTCAAGTTGCAGTTGTAGTAATTCCTAGCTTCGAACATTAATGTTAGACTTTGATGTTGAGATGGTTTTGACTTGTCGATGTTGTAACGATGTCAAATGTTGATGTTGAGATGACATCGGACATTTTTGTAAAACCAAAGTTGTGACCCATGCACCAAATAGAAATGGAAAATGAGAATATCGAAGAATAGGTATTAAGTGCCGATAACCGTTTAGTGTTTTGAATAGGAAATAAGAAATTTACTTTTATATTTTAAATAAATTAAAATTTTAAATACAAGAAATTATATATATTTTTAAATTATAAAATATTTATGTCATACGTGTCTAATTTGTATTTAATATTTTTTAATCGAATACATTTTTTTACGTCTTTAACACGTGTCGGATGCATGTTGTGTCGTAGGCTTCTGGGATGCATGTCATGTTTGAACACTACATGCATCTTTAAGAAGTCTCAGTGCATCATCCGCCTCAGGCGACCATAGCTAACATATGATTGGAATTCAAGCTTACGGAAGTTTTTCTGCTTGTCCTTTCTCGTGGATTCATCGTCAACATCTTAGCCTTCTTCTGCTTGTTCATTTCTCTTCTTTCCTTCTTGGATTGCGATCCATTTCATCACTGTTTACACTCATAAAAGGTAAATATAGTGTTATGATTATCTCTTTTCTCGAAGTCTTTATCGAGTTGTTTTGTTTGATATATAAAAGGGGTGTAAAATATTTCAAATGCAGGAGTTTTAAAAATATTATTGTTTGGTCAGAAGTTTAAAAAAAAATTATAGTAAAATTTTGGTAAATTTAGAGTTCACAATATTATTAAATGTTGTGTATTAAAAAATTATTTGATTTGTCCAATTTCTAAATACATTATAAAATCTTTGTCATTGCCGCCACAAATCACCGCTATTGCCAATGTCGTCATTATCACAACTCGCTGCCACCGTCGCAATCCTTTATCTCCGGTGCCCTTTGGCGACAAGCCGTCACCATTGTTGGGCTTTAAATGGCATCATTTGTCTTAAAAAAAAATAATGATAATGACATGGAATTTTTTTTGCACTCATTCAAATAATTTCTAACATTTCAAATATGTTGCATTACTTTTACACTGCATTTCATTTTATTATGTTTTTTTTTTCATTCAATCAAACCTCTTACAAAGGGAATGTGTTAGACTTTCTTCATAATAGATTGAAAAGAATAATGTGTTTAGAAAATAATTTTTTCTATTTTTCCTCTTCAAAAAAAATTTTTTTTTTGGAAGAACATTTTGAAACCAGTGGTGGAGACAAGAGTTTTTAAAAGCAAAAATATAAAAACTATAACTACTCTAATTAGAGCCTTGGCCTTCATTTGAGATAACTTTTGGTTATAGTTTTTTTTTTAATGTTTTTAAAAGGAAAATTTGATAGAAAATTGTTGTAGAAAGTATTAAGAAATTTTTTTCCAAATGAAGTCTTAGTTTGAATAACACATGTTGCCTTGCTTATAGAGGTGTAAATGAGTCGAGCAGAGCCCGAGTCATTGAGCTTGAGCTTGATTAATTAATCAAGTTTGAACTCGAGCTTGAGCTTTAATCTATGAGTTCGAGCCGTTTCACTAGGCAGCACATTTACTCTGTAAGAGAAAAAATAATTATAATTTGAGCAATTATAATAAAGAAATAATTAAGAGAATGAGAAATAAGAAGAAAACTAATAAATAATAACTTAATATAAAAAATCGAGATAATTTTTTAACATTTTTAACCAATTTGTACTTAAAAAATTTTGTATGCTAATACATTTTAATAGCATTTTATACCATTATTTTTTAAACGAGTCAACTCTTGAGTTAACAAGTCAAGTTAGGCCTGGCTCATTAGCTCATCGAGTTTGGCTCATGATATATTTATCAAGTTGAGCCGAGCGCTAGCTGGTTCAAGAGTTACCTTGACTCACATACACCCTAGTTGCTTCTGTCTAAAGGAATTATTTTACGTCCAAATAGTTTAAATAAGGTTTTTTATTTTTGATTAAGTCTTTCATTTTGTGCATATATGACTACAAAAGCAAGATTAAGATCGTAGTTTTCAACATTTAAAAAAATTAATTATTATTTCATTCAGCCTGCAATTGAAATTCGGAAAGAAATATTATTAAATTAAATTTGATGACAAATGAAAATTGAATGTTACAACATTAGAATAGTAACGGGAAAAAAATAAATGGCAAAAAAGTATTAGTTCATACAATCATATACATAAAATACAGATACATATACATTTGAGAATTTACCCACATTTTGAGGTGTAGTATTGATGCTTGATTGTAACGTTGTCTCAAAGTAGTATGAGCAAAATTAAGTTTTCTCATACATTAAATATGCTTCACATATTGAGCATTCAGGATGTGCTTTATTTTTAGCGGTCTTCTTAAGTTTATTTAAGTATCTCTCAAAAATGTACATCCACCGATATTGAACTGGTCCATCAACTAGAGCCTCATATGGTAAATGCACAGGTAGATGCTCTAAAGAGTTAAAAAAATATGGAAGAAATATCTTCTCAAGTTTACACAGAATGAAAGGAAAATGTTGGTCCATAAGAATTAAATTCTCTGCGTTTAATTTTGAAGAGCATAAGAAGATATTTAACTCGATCAATGACATTAAAATTGGATATGACAAATAACTAAACGCAGTTGATAGTAGACATTGCATACAGATTTGACAGTCGTGACTTTTCAATCCAAACAATCTCCCAGATCTTATGTCAATACATCTACTAAGATTTGAAGAATATCCATTAGGTACCTGTAATGACTTTACCCAGTCACAAACTGAGCGTCTCTACTCTAAAGTCAAGGTAAAAGGAGTTTTTGGTTTGAAAAGTTTATCATTTCCACCATCCTTCAACTCTAATATTTTTCTCATGCAAATCTCCTTTAAGTTCATCATTGATTTTATATTGTCTTTGGATATGTCTATGATTGTATTGAATATGTTATCAAAAAAAAAAAAATCTCAAAATGCATCACATTCAAGTTATGTCTGATCAAGTTTGTCCTCCAATGTGACGATGACCAAAATATGTTTTTTTGCCTAATTGTGATTGACACTATACCCTGGCAATTTATAATCAGCTAATGCTGGCGAATCCACTATTATAGGCATAAAACTAACTATTTCAAATATTTCTTCACTATTGAATGTAGGAGGAGGCTGCGACATCACCATTTTATTTTTAATGAATGCATCTTTATTATAAAAATTGGATTAGATGTAAAAATTATAATAATTGGGAAAGCTATAAAGAGGCTCGTAAGGATTCTAAGAAAGCTATTTGTGACACAAAGATGTTAGCTTTTAATGATTTATATAATAGATTATATACTAAGAAGGGAGAAATATATATGCATAAGTTAGCCAAACAAAGAGATATGAGTAGTAAGGATTTAGTTCAAGTGAAGTGTATTAAAGATGAAGATTAAAAAATATTTTTCTTAGAAGATGATATTCAACAAAGGTGGATGAAGTATTTTTGCTAAACCTTTTAATGAAGAATGTGAAAATACGATTGACTTTAGTGACTTTATCACCCTAAATGAAAATAAAGAATTTTGTTTTTATCGACGTATAAGTAAATCTGAAGTTAGAGAGACTTTAAAGAAAATGAAGTGTGGAAAAGTTATAGATCTGATGATATTCCAATAGAGATGTGGAAATGCTTAGAAGATGAAGGAATTTCTTGGCTTACTAAAATTTTAATACTATTTTGATGACTAAAAAGATGTCAGATCAGTGGAGAATGAGTGTGTTAATTCCTATTTTTAAGAATAAGGGTGATGCACAAGAGTGTGCGAATTATAGAGGAATTAAGTTAATGTGTCATACTTTAAAACTTTGGGAGTGAGTTATGGAGTGTACGTTGAGACGTGATACTAATGTTTTTCAAAATCAATTTGGATTCATGTCGGGTAGGTCTACTAAGGAAGCCATACATTTATTGAGAGGTTTGATGGAGAAATTTAGAGAGAATAAGGAGAATCTACATATGATATTTATTGATTTAGAGAAAGCATATGATAAAGTTCCAAGAGAAGTGCTATGGAGAGTTTTTGAAAAGAAAGGAATTAATAATACTTATATTCAAATAATTAAAGATGTGTATGCATGAGTTATTACTTGTGTTCAAACACAATGTGGTTTGACCAAGTATTTTCCTATTTTGATTGGATTACATCAAGGATCAGCCTTAAGTCCATATCTTTTTGCTTTAGTCATAGATGTTCTCACTAGACATTTGTAAGAGGATGTACCTTGGTGTATGCTTTTTGCTGATGATATTCTTCTTGTTGATAAGACTAGTGAGAGAGTTGAAGTAAACTCGATTTATGGAGGTCAACTTTAGAGTTTAAAGGTTTTCGCCATATCTTTTTGCTTTAGTCATAGATGTTCTCACTAGACATTTGTAAGAGGATGTACCTTGGTGTATGCTTTTTGCTGATGATATTCTTCTTGTTGATAAGACTAGTGAGAGAGTTGAAGTAAACTCGATTTATGGAGGTCAACTTTATAGTCTAAAGGTTTTCGCTTGAGTAAATCTAAAATTGAATATATGAAGTGTAATTTTAGTAGCAATAGACCTAGTGATAGGATTGTGACTTTGGGCGATCAAGTCATTAATAAGAGTACACGTTTTAGATATCTTAGATCTATTGTTCAAAGTAATGATGAAATTGATGGTGATATTATCAAAAGAATTCAAGTTGGAAGGTTGAAGTGGAGGAATGCATCGGGCTTATTGTGTGATAGAAAAGTGCCCCTCAAACTTAAGGGAAAATTCTATAAGATGGTGTTGAGACCTGCAATGCTTTATGGTGTCGAATGTTGACCATTAAAAAAGAAGCATAATACTAAGTTAAGTGTTGTAGAGATGAGGATGCTTAGGTGGATGAGTTGCTTGACCCTTAGAGATAAGATACAAAATGAGCATATACGTGAAAAGGTTAGAGTAGCTCCAGTGGAAGATAAGATTAGAGAGAGTCGCCTTAGATGGTTTAGTCACATTAAACGGGGGCCTTCCGACGACCCGATTAGGAAAGTTGAGGTATTAGATTTGACTTATGTTAAGAAAGGTAGAGGCAGACCTAAAAAGACTTGGTTAGAAAATATTAGAAATGATCTTTCTTTATTAGATTTAAATGATAATTTGACTTTTAATCGGACACAATGGCAAAAAGTATTCATGTAGTCGACCCCACGTAGTGGGATAAAGGCTTGATGATGTTCTTGTTGTTGTTGAATGCATCTTTGTTTCGCTTGAAGGATGGCCTGCAGGTAAGAACATGCGATGATAGTCAAATCAAATGTTTTTTCCTCCATGCTTTAAAGTGAATTCCTTTGTATATTCCATACAATATGGACAAGCTAAATTCTCAGAAGTATTTTAACCAGAGGGAATACCATAAGCAGGAAAGTTATCAATTATCTAAAGTAATGCGGCCCTCATTATAAAATTTTGTTTGGTGAAAATATCATATGTAATAACTCTCTTTTCCCATAATAAATATAAATCATCAATCAACGGTCATAAGAATACATTAATCTTTGATTTTAAATTATGCAGGCATAGAGTTATTATCGTTAGAAATATATAAGAAATAATCATACACATCTCTGGTGAAAGATTGTATAGGGTGAGTATCACTGGCCAGCATGACTAAGGTGAAGCAGAGTGACTAAAAGGAGAAAAATCATATGCGCATAAACCTAATCTAACATTCCTTGTTTCTATGGCAAAGGCAGGATGTGTATGATCAAAGTGTTTCTAGGCTTCTACTTTTGACGGATGTGTAATAACACATTCTTTCGATATGTGCTCATTATGACATTTCATATGTGCAGCAGATATCATAGAAGCATATAACTGTTGTAATCTAGAAAATATATAAATGTAAAACATCATCTTGAATGGTGCATCCTTCTACTTTCTTTTTGACATATTTTTAGGTTTAAATCTTGGTGCATTGTAGTGACGTCATATAACTTCTAACTAATCATCCTAAAAGTATAACATACATCTATTGACACAACAATCTATTTTTGTGTATGTTAAACTAATTTTGGAAACCAACTTTTTAGTCCGATATAAATCTACATGAATCATGTTATCTATCTGATTGATTTCCTTAAAGAGGCCAATAAATTGATTAAAACATTCGCGGGGGACATTATATTCTGCCTTAATACTTAACATATTAACAGCAACAGATAACTCTGAATGAGTTGTGCACCCCTTTCACATTGATTATCCCAAACAGTTACATCATTAGGACATAAAAATGTTGTGCCTCGTTATTTGGTGACTCTACTGTGTATTATTCAGAGAGCACTCCTGTGGCATCATGAACTAAGTCCTCAAGATCAGGTCGGAAATTATCTTCCACAGCTATATTAGAATTTGTCGATGGACCACACCGAGAATTTAAACGTGGCTCGTACTCACCATGACAAGTCAAATACCAATATTCTGGTATGAACCCTCTACGTTATAAATCAACAGTTATATTATTTGGACTTAGGTGCACCTGATT
Organism: Dendrobium nobile; assembly: GCA_022539455.1. Taxonomy (NCBI): domain Eukaryota; kingdom Viridiplantae; phylum Streptophyta; class Magnoliopsida; order Asparagales; family Orchidaceae; genus Dendrobium; species Dendrobium nobile. The sequence goes on along the minus strand of CM039728.1, from coordinate 37,207,131 downwards.
TTTATGTTTGGAATATGGGCAGTGAAACTCTCCATCTAAGATGAAACTTAGTATTTGACTAGCTGTTTGAATGAAATAGTTCACCTCTTTAATGAACTCATCTATTAATGTCTTTCGTCCTTGTGACAATCGATTATACATCCAACTTCTTTGATTTTTAATATCCATTTGAGATTAAACTGTGTAAAAATATAGGGATTTAATAAGAACTTTTACAACAACAACAACAACAACAATATTAAAGGGACTTTTCTATTAAATAAGTGTTGAAAATCATTTCAAAGTGCCCAATATAAGAATTAACACATCATCTTAAACTGTAATCAACATTGTTTTTAGCATTTAACACATCGTATAATATCTTTAATGATAATAACTTTTAATTTACAAGAATTATAAGAGGGATATCATATACTTTCTTCTTACTGCAAATCTTTTATTATAATTTTGGTAGCGTCATATTTTATCTAAATATTTAATTTAAAAAATAAAGAAATTAATTTAAGTATTACCTTTACTCATGAAAGTTTTGAAGGGTTGATTTTTGATAAATATGCCATCAAATATACATAAAAATTTGATGATGGATGTAGATAATCAGTTTTATTGAACCTATAGAGTTAATTACTAATTAAAAAAAAATTATAAGAAAAGAAATATTTTTAAAAAAATAAATCTAACTAAAATTATATCAATCCATCATTTTTTTGTTGCATGCAAATCTAAATTGATTTCTACAATTATTGATATTTTTGATGACAAAGTGAAACCAAAGATTTTAATATGCAGTTGATGTTAAAGTAATGTAATATTTTAATTAATATAGAATGCATAAGACCGACGTACCATTAATTTTTTTTGCAATAACTCCCTTTGGAAAAAAAATGATGGGTTTTCCATTTATCATATCTTTTGATTGTTTTCCCTCTTTTGTTGCAAGTGTCCTTATAAAATTAAAGTAACTATTTCAGACATATAATATAAAAATTAATTTAAAATAATATTAATAAATAAAATTTCTAATAAATTTATATACGTTAATCCATAAACTTGTAAGTCATGCGCTTAAGAATTTTTTTTATACCTCAATTTGTATATCATTCTTATTTCATAAACTTTTTAAACTAATAAAATTATATTTGTATAAAATTAAAAAATAGAAATCAATTATATCATTAAAATAAATATTAATTAATTTTTTTTTAAAATAAAAAATATTTGACATACATGATAGTAGATTTGGATTTGACATGATCTCCTCAATGATTAATAATTTTTTATTTAATGATTGTATATTATGATTTAATACAACATATATATTTGAAATATTGTTTAATATAATCTCAAACTTTTCATGAACATTATGAAAAATTTTATTTATATCTTTATTCTGTCCATTTGAAACCATATAAGTTTGTTTGATCTCTAATATATTATGAAATTTGTATATTATTTCATTAAACATAATGACATATATCTGTGAGCCTTACATATAAAATATGTAAAAAATTAATATATATTAAAATTTAGTAGACTATAAATTACAAAAGAAACATCAATAATATTAGTATTTATAATCATATTAGATATTAAAAAAATTACTTCAGTGTTCATAAAAGTAAGTTTCTGAATTTTTTCTTGTTCAAATTTGAAATTTATTGAATTATCAATTTCAGTTAAAATAATAATTATAATATAGTAACTTTGATGCAGAGTTAAATTCTTGATGAGAGTTGATAACTCCATTGATCTTTAACTAACATTAAAACAATCAAATTTAATAAAATAATTAATAAAGATACTATAAAATATATTATATAAAAAATTTATTAAAGTATAACTAAAAATTGAAAATTTGTATGAAAGTACCTCTTGATTATTCTGAAGATTTAAAAATATCTTTTTATATAATATTTTTTATATAAGAATCTTAAATTGATAGAAGCATATATATTAGGTATAATAAAGACTTTTATTTTTCTCATTGAAATGCTTCTCGCTAATGCTACATATAATTTTCCATATGAAAAAACATGATATCAAAGATGAATCCCAACATTAGCAATTGTCTAGCCTTGTGACTTGTTTGTCATTGCAAAACACAAATGTATAGGAAATTGATTCATTTTAAATTTGAATGGTAGAGATTAATCGTAACTTGTACACAATGGAATTCGAGGTATCAAAATTATTTCTCTAAAGAATTGCCCAAATATAAACAATGATAAATTTATTTTTAAATGACTTGCTAATCATTCATGTCCAATTACACAAACCATTTGATGGATCAAAATTCCTTAATAACATGATTGGACAATTTTTCTTGAGAACATACTGATGTGAAGGAAGTCCATTCGGCATCAACGAGTTGAGAAATTCAATTTGATAAAGATTTGAGATATCATCAGTAACACTATCAAATGTAAAATAAACAAACTCTTCTCCTGAAAAGCATTTAATAAGTTTTTGATTAAATTTATCAATAAACTCATCTTTTTGTTAATAATATAATTCTTTCCTTAACATGTTCTGAAGATGTAACATTTTATTGTAGAAATATTATGTTTATTAATAAATCTTAAGAATTCTTATCATTTGAATATTCTATTATCATGTCATCATGAATATGCACTAATTCATCTTTAGTTTCTTCTTCATCTCCATTTTCAATTCTAAGTATGATTTCACATAATAAATGATCTGTTCTTACTCTTATATTTTCCTTTAATCAGAAAACTTTCATGTCTGATCATAAGTATGATTTTATCAAGCTATAATTAATCATTTAAAATTTAGATGTAAGTCTTATTATAGGTAACTTATCAAAAATTAACTCCAAATACAATAATTTTACCACCAAAATAATTAGAGTTATTCATAATATCTCTCAGAGTCCTATCTAAAGATTTTATTATGTCCCAAATTATAATACTTGATTTAATCAGTAACTGAGCAAGTTCACTTTGGCTAGTAATTAGACACATGCTGTTTTCCGTCAAATTTATATTTATTTTAAATTTTGAATGTGCATCTCAACCTCCAGGCAGAATTGATGCTACTACTCCTAATGTCGGCGTTGCTAATGTTTTATAGCCAGTACTTCTTAATGTTACAAGTATAACACGATATAAATATGTTTTTCTTGTACCTCCAGAACCATCAATAAAAAATATACCATTTTATTTTTTATTAAAATGGCTAATAATTTCATCATATGCAATTATTTGTTCAATATTGAGACAATGGATATTATTTATATCTTAAATAGCTGTAACAACATCTAGCTCTTCAATCATTTCTTTATTATGAACATCATCATTATTTTCATTAAGTCATTTTCTATACTTGATATTTTTGACAAATCAAATCCATCACAACAATTCCCCATTCTTTCAAGATATAAAGTGATATCTGATTTTCATCATGCATTCTTCATCAGTAATCATACTATTATTTTGATAATCATGTGATAAATTATTATAGTAATCAATCAACAACAGGTGAAAATTAGTTGGCTCTCAATAAATAAAAATAGTGACGAATAATTGTTTGAATACATATGCCATTTCATAAAATAATGTATCATTTAAATATTCTGATATATAATTATTCATTTCTAGTAGAGCCTTTAAATATTCATTTATGAGTACAGGCGACACTCCGGATACTTTTTCCTGAAAATTTTGCTTATACATATTTTACCTAGCTTTTTCTACCCTTTGAATGGCGTTATTTTTTTTATTTGGATAAATTTTTTCAGTTTGACTTCGTTTTTGATTCACCTCATGCAGCACCGTTACACAACTCTCCTTGGCCTATTGGTTGAGAGCTTAGGCTTTCAACTAAGAGGTCCAAAGTTCGAGTCCATGTGTATGCGTTGTGTGTGTGAGTTTGCCTTAAATGACCTAAATGTCCAAAAAAAAAAAAAAAATTGCAGCACCGTTACTGTAACGGTTTCCCCCGTCCCCCCGCGTTAAAAAAAAAAAAAAAAAAAAAAGGAAAAATTGTGAATGATCCGCCATGTCGCATTAACCTAACAAACCCCGCCGGTGCATCCGCACGAAACTCGGGGGTTGTCCTTCGGTGTCTTCTCCCCGACTCATGCCGTGATTAGCTTGTCCAAACAAAACGCAAGGTTCCTCTCTTCCGCTTTCCCTTTCTTCCAAGTCTTCAACATTTATCGTCGATTCAAACAGATTTTATAGCTAGTTGGAATTTGGAAAACCTTGAATCCTATAGAATTCTGAGAATGGCGGAAAACTCAGCTTCTTCCTCGCCCCCGAAGGCCCTCCAACCTCCAAATTGCGGTGGCGACCAAATTTCCCCTTCCAACCCCCAAAATTCCACTCTATCCTTTTCCGTAGTTGCTCCCTCCCCTTCAGCCATCGATCTCCCTCAGGTCTCTTCTGCCCAGCTCGTCCAATCCCAGCCCCAAATTACACCCTCTGGAGCCCTAGATTTCCCGCCGAAACCGTCGGCGACGTCTCAGCAGCAAAGCAGTATTATGTCGCCATCTTCCAACTTACATATGCAATCGGCTCTCCAGCGATCGGGATCCATCTCACGAATGAACCAGATACAGCAGCAGCTTGGCACGGCTATGGCAACCGGGGGCCCAATTAGGCCGGGGATGTACGTTGGACAGATGAGCTTTGGCGGGCAGCAGCAGCAGCAGCAGCAGTTGGGCGGTGCAGTGGCTCGGCCAGGGATGATGAGTCAGGCGGGGCAACTCTCCATGCTTCCTAGTCAGGCTACTGCACATTTTAATATACAGTCTCAGATGCTAGCTCAGGTATATATTTTTTTCTTTGAAAGTTGTGTGTGGGTGACGGCTCAGGTACTTTAGCTTCTCCACTTCAAAGTTTTTCCACTGCATCTCTCATTGCTCGGAAGTTTGATAACATATAACTAATATCTGTGTTCTTTAATATGATTTATTAAATCTTGATAATTTATTTCTTTTAAGATTTAAACATGTTAACAGTAGAGTTGCGCTATGAGCTAGCAGGACAGTTGTTTCCATGATTTTTCTTATGAGTCCGTAAGGATGAATGTTATGATATAGAGAGCTAAGGGTTGCATTGCTTTCAGGGAATGGAAATTCTCTCCGTTTGGATTGAATGAAAATTGTCGAGCGCATGTAGTAATTATCTTTGCTAGAAGGCGTTTTTTTTATGCTCATGGTTGATATTTTTCCCATCCACTTTTATAGCCTAGACAGAAGACGGCAATGCAAGGTGCTCAGTTCCATAATGCAAATTCATCAGGACAGGCAATGCAAGGTATGCAGGCCTTAGGTGTTATGGGTCCCCTTACTTTAAATTCACAGCTTAGAGCTAATGGGCCTCTCTCATATGGGCAACAACGTCTTACTCCTGCTCAACTCCGACAGCAGCTGTCCCAACAAGGAGCTCTCACTTCTCCTCAGGTAAGCTTCTAGTTTTAGCTCAAATTGATGGTAAATATTTGATTATTTGCTTATTTATACATTTATGATTTGTCATATTTTGCTTTTATTTTATTACAACCATTTTTTCCTTTAGACGTGGTGTTTAAAGCCTTTCATCAATCTAGTTGGTTGAATTTTTTAACATCTTCAATTAGCTTAAAATTGTAAAGCTCCACACATAAAACCCATGCATATGGTACATTATTTCATGATCAGGAGATCAATAGATATGATAACATGGGGGCTAGTTGAGATGACTTGGAAGCTGAGAAAGGGGACTCTAGAGAGAATCCAAGGTGTTGCTTAGAAGAACTTGAGCCAAGAGCATTAGTATTGAGAGAAGTCAAGGTTGAGAGGGAACTTAGAAGAGCTTGAAAGAAGCGCATGGAACCGAGCAACTTCGTGACTGCCCTTTTTGCCAAACAATAATAATGGTAGCCTGATACCAATAGTCCATGATTTTGGTGCCAAAATCCGCACTACCTCATAACTCCTCTAATTAGAGTCATGATTGCCATGCATTAAATGTCACTTTTTGTAACCGACATTCTTTATCTATATAAGCTCTTCGTGATGCCGAGGGAGGAATATAAATTAACCTCTTTGGTGTAAGCTTTGAAGTTAGAATCTTAAAGGGGTTGTCCTTAGACCCTAGGGAAATCTAGGAATTAGGGATTAGAGAGAGACTCTAGAAGTTTGAAAGCTAGAGAGAAAAGGGATTCAAGGAAGCATTCTATTCCTTCTTGTATCTTCCCTAGTTATCTTGTTATTGAAACATGATAATTTATTATTCCACAATTAATATTTTTGATTAACAATACCACTCTATTGATGCATGCTTGATGTGTTTATTAGATGTATTTTTTGTGTCTTGCTAGTGCTAACAAATCAAGTTATTAGTTTTGGAGTGTTAGGTTCAGAAAAGCTTTGGTGCATGGTGTTGACGAAAAACCATTCCAAGAAGAAGATATGAAAATTGTTCTTGACGCATGATACTTTAAAAAGAAGATAAGGAAAAGTCGAGATTTTGACTTTTTCAAAAGAAACCTCTAGCGACTTGGCCAACCAAGTTGCTCTTATTCAAGAATAAATGACTATGATGATGGGGCTGTTGGGCAAGAAAATCTCATTGACTACAAGGATGATCTATCTGATAGGTACCACTTGAGTATTTCAAGTGATTCCTATCGGATCTAAGCCAAATCACTAATAATCCGCTGTTTTCTATGGAAAACAGCCACCACGCACAACAAAACAGTGAAAAATCTGAGAAGAATCGTAGAGAGAAAAGTAGAAACAATTGCAAACGATGGAGATTTCACTAGTCGATGCAAAAGACAATAAAGATACAAGTTTCCTTCAATCCGAGAGGAAGGAAAAACTCTCCAACAATCTCCGGCAACGCCAAGAGCCCAAGCAAGAAAACCTAGAAGACGAATCCCTTTTCAAAATCCAGATAAAAACCTAATTCCCTCATAACTCCCTAATAATACAATCTAATTCAAATTAAAAGCAAAAGGACTACTCTACCCTTCCTTCTCCCTCCAAAAATACTTAATCCATGTTTGAATTGCACGTGGACCCCACTCCCTGGCTCCCTCTCTCTTCCGCCTGGCTTGTTGTCCGCCTTCGGTAGAACTGGACCGGCTGGGCCGGTCCAGGTTGAGCCGGTCCAAGCTGGACCGGCGTAACACTATCCTAGATTAACTCATTGCCATGATAGTGAAAAACCAGTGGAAGTTCTAATAGGCAAAAAGGTGATTCAGAAGATTAGGATCTTGAGCCTTCTTTCATAGGATATCAAACCCTCAAGTAGAGTCTAAAATCAACATCCCTATCTTTGATCATTCTATTGATGTGGAGAAGCTCGATGTCTGGGTGGATCAACTTAAACGTTAGTTTTTATGAGCATTCTTCCCGATAGAAGTTTTTAATTGAAAGTCATATCGCACATGTTGACTTGGTGCAATGCCCATCTTCATTATGATTGTCAAAACATCACCTGAAGGTAGTTCAAGAAGAAGAAGCTTTGACAATAATTCTATGCTATTAGGTATGAAGAAGAAAGATAGAGGAAGTTGCATGAGTTTTGCCAGTGAAAAAACCACATTGTGCAAGATTATTCAACAGAGTTCAAGAGGCAAGCCTTGATTATTGGTGTATTATTTGAATTGGTTTCTGTGTTTGCATAATACATGACTGATTGTATTTTAACATCTCCAATGAGCTATTGCTTTTCTCGTGAAAGATTTAGTTAAACTAGCATGTTTGCGATGGCGTTCGAGAGAAAGAATAAGAACGAAGACATACATTCTACCTAGAAACACTTAGGAGAATCAATGGTTGTAGAGAAGAAGAATTGAACCAAATAGGTTCTTTTAAATGTAATTCTACGTGATCTTTTTTTTTTTGTGGTAGAAATAACCTCTAACGTGATTATTGCTAAACCTTATAAAGGGAAATGCTAGAGGCTTTATCTGGAGCTCTTCTAGGAGAAGTTAAAGAAGAATTTCAGGGGGTACAACATGTTTACTACTATATACGAGGATCAAATGAATCAACCGTTGTTGAGCCTTTCCTTGATGACAATGCAATAGGAGAAATAACTAAGTATTCCAATTTCTCACTGATTTTGCTTTCAAGGATATCAACATGCCAGGTTAAGGTTAACCTGGTTTGGTTTAAACATTTGACCCATATAATAAGTGGGTCGGTTTTGAGAAGCAACTCTTGGTTAAAACCAATCTGCATCGCTAACCCAAATTGACACCTTTATAATCCCCATTCCACTAATTTGGTCTTTTAATTATAAGCCAATTTGGTTTCAATCTCTAGTCACTTCGGAATTAAAAGATTTGGAGTAGACTTAACTTATGTTGAAACTAATATTAAGTTCAATTTGAGCTATAATTGTAGTTATTGGTAGCAGGTAGTTTTTTAAGGCATTCCCATGGTATTTTTTTTGCAAATCTTTTGAACAAAATTTCCTCGAGTGTTTGAAAGCTCTTTCGAATTTAAGAAAATAATACTTTCAGGAGGTTCATTCAAGAGGTCAGACCTTACCTGTCACTGCAATGGTTTTTTTTTAAAGCATAATAATATGACTAGAGAATGATAAGAATAATACTAGGGCAATTGCAAATAGGTTGCAGAGAAAATAGAGAAATACAAAAATAAAATGATAACCAAGTATGCAACATCCAATGAATTATGGAAGTTACAAACGAAAAACTCATTTGGATCATTTTGCAAAGCCTTATGAATAAAGGGGAGCAGCAATAGTTTTCTTTTTTTTTTTTTCAATTCTTGCCATATCGGGTAAATAAGATTCGAAACCTCCTATCAATTAGAGTACTGAAGCTCTGAATTTTTGCATCCAAATTATAAAGCTGATGAGAACCATATTCATCACTAAATTCATAGATTAGTGGGAGCTTAGGTGTTCCAATAATAGGAGGACCAATCTCAATGCTAGCATTAGCCGATGATGAAGTGCCCAACTCTATAGGGTAAGTAGGGGCATGCATAACTATATCTAATTCCAAGGGAAATATTAAAATTGATTTCAAGTTTTGAGTGCATATCTAATATGATGATGGAGTATCATCTGCCAAAGGGTAGGAGGTTTAATTTGAAAAATTGTTTTGTTAGATTGTACGGCTCTTAAGATGAGCTTTAAAACAATATGAGAATTTATATAAAAAAAATCATGAAGAATAGTAGGATGAGATGCTTTTAAATTCGACCTTCTATTAAAATCCAAAAGATGATGTGACAATCTGCACCACATTTTTCAAAGTGAGAAGTAATGTCTAGTTACATCAAAACTTTAGTCACAAAAGGTCTAAAAGTATAGGTAATAGTAGCATCCACTCGCAGAGCTTTTTCAAATATAGAACCCAAGGAATATAGAGTGAATTGGATGAAATAATGTAATTGATGTTGGGGGAATGCATCTCATAAGACTAATAGGAGGTTCTACGAAGGAGTCAAGACGGGGGACCATTTTAGCAGGCACATCAGATAGCCACTGAGGTAGTATGGGTGATGAGAGAAAAGTCTAGTGTAATATGCTTTATAAGGTAGTCTAATGATGACATAAAGAGGATCGATGAGCCTAATATAATAATCACTTGCCAAATGCATGTTAGATTTGTATTTGTGATTTATATCTCGGTGGAGTTGGCCTAATGAGAAATTGCTAGCAATCTAGATAGAAAGAGGCCTAGAAAGTATAGAAATTTCTTCATTAGAGAAAATGTGATCATGTTTCTCTTTGTAAATGGAAGGTTGCTTATTTAAGTACTGCTGTATGGCAAAAAAAATAGTAGAAAATGGTTGTAAGAAGAAAAATGCAAACTTGAAATAATCAATCCACAAATCACATTTGCAAAGGAACGTGTAGGGTGGGAAGTTGGAAACACAATCCCCAAAGGAGAGGAAGGAGGAGGAGCTTTAGTGAAGCAAGGAAGCATTGCAGTAGGTGGCGATGGGGTTCTAACTGACGGATCAACCAAAGATGAGCAATCGATGTGTGAGAATGGTGAGTCAAATTAGGGAGTGAGGAGAGGAGAGGCCTTTATTTTGCCTAAAGAGGATAGTGATAGGAAATACTTGAGTTTGCAAGTAACCCTAAGGGAAATACTTGAGTTCGCAAGCAAACCTATCACTAATTGGCGAAAACAGCAAGAATAACGTAAAATCTGAACCAAAATCAGCCACAAGACGTTGTATTGCAACAAGGAAATCAAAGCCAAACGAAGACGAAGCAAGATACAAGTGATCCTCAATTCAAGAGGAGGATTGTTCTCTCCCGATCTCTAGACAAAGCAATCTAGAGCCAAAACATCGAGGAACTCCAATAGAAACTTAAATAATGCATAACCTAACCCTAGAACCTCTCATTCTCTTTAATACATAAACTTTCCTAATACTAATTACCTCCCAAGCCCCCCCCCCCCATTCAAATTTTGAATTCAATTTGGGTAGTGCGGCCCACACATGTGGGTGGAAAGAGAGAAGGAGACGACACTTGTCTACCTCCTGTATACCCAAGCCGACCGTTTTGACGGTGATGCAATCAAAAAATTGGGTCCCAAATTTTTGATCACAAAAAGAAGGGACTTCCTAGATAAAATATAGACACAAAATGCTCAAAAGGATACAAATAAACCACAAATAACTTCACTTTAATATATAAAAGACTATTACAACTTGAAAACTTACAAATGACTCAAACAAGACACCTAAAGAAGCTTTCATCCTTTAGAAGAAGGATACATGTGAGGTGGCACTTGCGGCGAGATGAAAGAGGTTAGAAGCCAAGACGAAGGGTGAAGAAGCTCGCAAGCCTTCCTAGAAGAAGAGAAGAAGAAGTGATGGAACAAGCTCGCAAGCTTTTCTAACGAAACCCGCAGGTTTACATCTCCAAAAATCACTCACATAACCATTCTAAAACATTCCAAAACAATTCCTATTTATAAGATCAAAGAGGGCAGCCAAACAGCCCTTTAAAACCACTAATTAATCTTATTAAAATAGGACTATAGAAGGCCATAAGTGACCAAATAGAAGACCAAAAGACAGCAGGAATTCTGCAGGAAAATTGCATAGAAAACAGTGGAAAGACTCATGGAAATCCCCCCAAACAACCACCAAACAGCAGCCCCCAAAAAGCCATCAATGAGGGCTAGCTGGCTGTCCAAAATTAGAAGCCAAACAGCCCAAAACAACAGCTGAAAAGGCAGAAAAACTGCTGCTGATTTTCTGCACAGAAAAACAGATAAACTCCCATGGAATTCCCCCCCAAACAGCCACAGAAATCAGCTAGCAAGGGGCCCGAAAACAGCACAGGAAACAAGGGGTTAAGGCACGGGAAAACAGCCAGCCAGCCGTGGGAACCAAAGGGCCAAGCACGGGAAAACCAGCAGCCATCCACAGGAACCAAAGGGCCAAGCACGGGAAAACAGCCAGCACAAGAAAACAAATAGACAAAGGGGAGGAGAAGAGACACAAGTGGAGAAACCAAAGAGACACAAGAAGAAACCAAAGAGACAAAGAAAAAAGGGGGTAATGAATCTAATAAATCTTCAATTTATGAGCTTAAGACACTACTAAATATTAATGAGCTGACATCTAGTAGAGGAAAGCATTTATAAGCTGAAACATAAGAAGAGGCTCATTAATGAGCTGGCTCAAGTAGAACTTACAAAAATTTCAACTCAATTTGTTTTGAACCCCCCCCCCCCTGTCTACATCAGACTCTCCTACTTGAAAAACTCATCTCCCGATGAGTTGGCTTTAGATTTGATCCGAAGGAAGCACATCAAGTTCTTGAACTATATCTTCGTATTTCTTCAAAATCTTCTGACTGATTTTGATTTTACATTTTCTCTAAACAAAGACTCACAAGACTCACACAACTTGACTTGACTTGACAAACCAACTTAAAAACCTAGAACTTCCTAACCTGGCTCTGATACCAAAATGATGGAATCAAAAATTTGGGAAGGGACCCAAATTTTTTATTACAAAAAGAAGGGACTTCTTAGATAAAATAAAGACACAAAATGCTCAAAAGGATACAAATAAACCACAAATAACTTCACTTTAATATATAAAAGACTATTACAACTTGGACACTTACAAACGACTCAAACAAGACAAACACATAAAGTTGCATTTCTTTGAGAAGAAGGATACAGGTGGAATGAAACTTGCGGAGAGACGAAAGAGGTTAGAAGCCCGAGAAGAAAGAGGAGAAGCTCGCAAGCTTTCCTAGAGGAAAAGGAGAAGAGGTGGCATAGCTCGCAAGCTATCCAAGAAAACCCGCAGGTTTCTTTACTCCAAAAATAACATTTTTCACTCTTTCCAAAACAACCACAAACATCTACTATTTATAGACATGAGAGGGGAATATAAATAGCCACAATGACCTTTCATATTCATAATATAAATGAGGGAAATGAAAAGCTAACAGCCAATTCCAGGAAACAAAGCACCACAAGTCACGGAAAAGCCCCCCAAAAGTCACGGGAAAGCAGCCTAGGCGGAACCCGAAGAGACAGCTGTGGGAACCAAGGAGGCAGCCGTGGGAACCAAGGAGGCAAGGCACGGGAACCTAAGAGCCATCCACGGGAAACGAATAGACAAGGGGAAGGAGAAGAGACAAAATTAATGAGCTACTAATAAATTAATAAGTGAACTAAAAATATAGCTCATAATGAGCTAACTCTTAGTTCAATAAATGAACTAAAAATCAGCTCATAATGAGCTAAATCTTAGCTAAAACATTAATGAGCTAGCAAGCTCAAGGGAAGTTAAAACCAAATTTTTTTGGGTTTGATTTGACCCCCCCTTTGTCTACATCAGCCGGCTGGGCCGGTTCAACTTGAACTGGCCTATCAATATCGTCCTTCCAAAGAATCACCTGTTCTTGAGGTGAAAACAAGAAAACTGATGTTTCGTCCTCTCCTATGGTTCCCACGTGGCATCATAGTCAGGCAGATTCTTCCATTTGATTAGCACTTCTTTAGCTTCATCTTCTTTATGGCGAACCCCCATCAACTCTAAGGGTCTAGAATCACCTCCAAATCCTTAGTAAGCATTGCCGGTAACTCCGAGCTGGCTGTATAATCTCCAATGGCTCTTCTCAGTTGCGACATATAGAAAACTGAATGAATAGTTGCCATGGGTGGTAGTTTCAGCCGATATGCTACTGCTCCAATTGTTTCTAATATTTCATAAGGTTCAAAGTATCTTGGAGCGAGTTTCTCATTTCTCTTATTGGCAACTGTCTTCTGTCGGTAGGGTCGGAGTTTCAAGAACATCATCTTTCCTACTTCGAACTGGATGTCCTTCTTATGCCCATCAACTTATTTCTTCATAATCTATTGAGCTCTCAGTAGATGTTTCTTCAATTCCTCTAACGCTTCATCTCTCTCCCCCAAGTACTTCTCCATTGAAGAAACTGGAGTACTGTTACTTCAAAAGTGCACCAAGTGAGGAGGGTCTCTTCCGTATAACACCTTGAACAAGGTCATCTGTAAAGCCGAGTGAAAAGAGGTGTTGTACCAATACTCCACCCATTATAGCCACTTGGGCCACAGCTTGGGTGTCTTCGACACAAACCATTTCAAGTAAGTCTGCAAGCTCCTGTTGACTACTTCTATTTGGCCATATGTCTGAGGGTGGTAAGCGGTGCTCTTCTTCAGAACTTCCCCCTGTAACCTGAACAACTCCCTCAAAAAATGACTGAGGAACACCTTATCTCTATATGATATGATTGCCTCTGGTACCCCATGCAATCTGACCACCTCTCTGATAAAAATTGAAAACACTGTCACTGCGGTGTAAGGATGTCGGAGGGGAATAAAATGAGCATACTTGCTCAATATATCCATCACCACCAGAATCACCGTGAAGCCTTCTGAATGGGGCAGTCCATCTATGAAATCCATGGATATCTCCTCTCATACTCATCCTGGTAATGCCAACGGCTATAGTAGTCCCCCTGGTGACATAACCAGGTATTTGTTCGTCTCACAAATCTCACACATGGCCACCATCCTCTACGTCTCTATGGCCTCCCAATCCAGCATCAAAGGAACAGACATTGCCACAGTCTGTAGCTACCCCATACATCTGGACAAGGCATCTGCCGCCTTGTTCTCCCCTCTTGGTCTGTACTGGATTTCAAAATCACACCCCAACAATTTCGACAGCCATCTCTGATGCTCTTCATTCACCATCCCCTGCTCCAACAAGTATTTTAGGCTTCTCTGATATGTTCTGACAATGAAATGCCTATCTAACAGGTAGGATCGCCACTTCTGGATGGGTAAAATGATAGCCATCAACTTCCTCTCATAGACTGATTTCAGTCTGGCTCTGGCTGCCAACACCTGGCTGAAGTAAGCAATGGGTCGTCGATCCTGCATGAGTACTGCCCCCAATCCGTATCCTGAAGCATCTGTCTCCACTATGAAGGTCTGAGTGAAGTCTGGTAAAGCTAAGACTGGTACCATGGTCATAGCCTTAAGTTTCTCAAATGCTGCTGTGGCTGCCTCTCTCCATAGGAATTCATCTTTCTTTAGCTGCTCTGTCAGTGGCCTGACTTTAATACTGTACCCTTTTACGAATCTCTTGTAGTATCCCTTCATCCCTAAGAATCCTCTCAACTCATTCAGATTCTTAAGTAAGGGCCATCTCAGCATAGCCTCCACCTTTGACTGATTGGCCGCCACCCCTTCCTTGGACACGATATGACGCAAGTACTCCACACTGTTCTGGACAAAGCAGCACTTCTTTAGGTTGGCCATCAGTTGATGCTTCTATAGAACTCCCAATATCAATTTTAAGTGCTTTAGATGCTCCTCCTCAGTTTTGCTGTACACCAAGATGTCATAAAAACACGTGCACAAACTTCCAAAGATACTATTTGAACACCCTGTTCATCAGTGACTGGAAAGTAGCAGGGGCGTTGGTAAGCCCAAATGGCATAACCAGAAACTCATAATGCCTTTTGTGTGTCTGAAACGCTGTCTTTGAGATGTCTTCCTCCCTCATCCGGATCTGATGGTATCCCAACTTCAAATCCAATTTGGAGAATATCACTGCTCCATATAGTTAATCCAAAAGCTCGTCAATCACCGGAATGAGAAATTTATCCCGTACTGTCTCCTTATTCAACGTCCTGTAATCCACACAAAACCTCCAACTCCCATACTTCTTTTGGACCAATAATATTGGGCTAGAGAAAGGACTCACACTTGGTCTGATGATCCCAACCTCCAACATCTCCCTAATCAGCTTATCAATTTCATCCTTCTGAATCTGGGGGTAGCGGTAGGGTCGTACACTAATCGGTGACACCCCCTCCTTTAGAAGAATTGCATGCTTCTGTTCTCTGAGTGGTGGTAACCCTTGAGGTGGCTGTAACACGTCATTGAACTACTATATGTCTGGTTGCACTACAAGAGGAATGTCTCCCTCTTCCCCCACACTGACCCTCTCCAATCGTTGCAATTCCACCAAATATCCACCTCCAACCTCCTGTATGATTCTGATCATAGACTTGAGAGATACTCCCGCTCTAAACAGCCCGACATCTCCCTGTATCACCATTCTCCTTCCCCCTACCACCAGTTCCATCCTCAGTGCTCTCCAATTTACCTTGATCTCCCCCAAGATTTGCAGCCATTTCATCCTCAAGATGACATCCATACTCCTCAATTCCAAGGAAAGAAAATCCTCCTCCAACTGCATCCCTGAATGATCAACACCACTCCCCTACAAACTCCTCTACCCACTTTTACATTTCATGTGCCCATCATCACCCCGTACCCTCGTGTATCCACTAGTTTCACCCCCAATAGATCAATAATCTGGGTGGAGATTAAAGTGTGGGTTGCCCCATTATCTATCAACACTACCACATCCTTATAAACTATCTCTCCCTTCACCTTCATAGTGTGATTCAGAGTGAATCCCACTACTGAGTTTAGGGAGACTTTTGCCACATCCAAATGCAACTTCTCTTCCATCTCTACCTCGCTTCCACCTCCCTTTTCAGTTTCCTCATCATCACAAACAGTGGGAACCTGAAGAGTTGGGTCCTTATATCTATGTCCCGACATGTACCTCTCATCACATCTAAAACACAACCCCTTCGCTCTTTTTTCTTGTATTTCCTTCTCCGTTAGCCTTTTGAAACTTCCTCCATTTTCCCTTCCTCCAGTTCTCTCTCTTGGCACTTCCTTTGGACTCCCTAGTGTCGCTCCCTTGGGAGCCAAGATTGTAGACGTCTTCCTGTACGAATCCCCCCCCTTCCCCTAAAGCTCCTCTCTCCAATTGATTATGATCCTCCACCAACTGGGCTAGCTCAATGGCCTCTCCCAGATCTCTTGGCCACATTACTCTAACTGCTGCTCGGATCTGCTGTTTAAGTCCTTTCATAAAGTTCCCCTCCAGCATTGTCTTCGAGAGCCAATCCAATCAGCTGGCCAAGTACTTGAACCTCTCATGGTAATCTGCCACGGTCCCCTACTGGGTCAAGGCAAATAATTGCTCATAGAAGTCTCCTCCCCTATCGGTTCGGAAATGTTCTAGTAAGCACTCTTTGAACTCTCTCCAGCTCCTGATGGGTTGCCTCATGTCCTGCCATTGGTACCAAGCAAGTGCCTTTCCCTCCAAGCATAGTCCTACCGCTGTCAGCTTCTCTTCCTCTGTTAGCCCGTTGACGGAAAAATACCGTTTCACCTTATAGATCCAACCATGGCCATCCTTGCCGTCGAAGATGGGCATCTTCAGCTTTCTCACCTTTGGGTCACCCCAATTGCCCCTGGATCCTCCATATCCTCTCATGCCACGAACGGGAGGTGCTCCATTGCTGTCACGATCTTCCCTCCTGCGATCATAACCGTATTCTTCATCAACTTCCCTTTTCCTTTCAAATTCGGCACCTCGGTGGTGGAAATCCCCCATTCTTCCCATAAAATCTGCACCCCTCTTTTCGTAGCCCATACTCATATCATCTCTAGAAAGTGGTTCTAGAGGCGGCTTGCTATCCTCTCCCTCAAGGATCTCCACTTCCGAATTTTTCCTCCCCCCAAACGGGTTCGGATTCCCTCATATACCATGGCTACCGATGGTCTCCCTTGCTTCCGATGTCATCGGATTGGTATTCACCTCTAGTAATTTCTTCAACATCTCTTCCATCAAAGTGAACTTTCCTTCCAACCTTTCATTGTTGGAGGAGATTTGATTTTGAAAATCAAAGAATTTTCCCTCCAAATTTGATCTTAATCGCCCAATTTCACCATCCAACACTTCGACTTTCTTTTCAGCTATCCTTCTTCCCAAGATTTGTGAGAGTACCTTTTGCGGATGAAATTCCTTTGCTGAAATTTCAGGATTTTAGCCGCCGACTCTCCCAAGATAATTCTCTGATACCAATTTGATAGGAAATACTTGAGTTCGCTAGTAACCCTAAGGGAAATACTTGAGTTCGCAGGCAAACCTATCACTACTTGGCGAAAACAGTGAGAATAACTTAAAATGTGGACCAAAATAAGCCACAAGACGTTGTATTGCAACAAGGAAATCAAAGCCAAACGAACACGAAGCAAGGTACAAGTGATCCTCAATTCGAGAGGAGGATCGTTCTCTCCCAATCTCTAGACAAAGCAATCTAGAGCCAAAACACCAAGGAACTCCAAGTGGAACTTAAATCATGCATAACCTAACCCCAGAACTTCTCACTCTCTTTAATACATAAACTTTCCTAATACAAATTTCCTCCCAACCCCTAGCCGCGTCCCCCCCCCCCTCCCCCAACGTACAAGTGATCCTCAATTCGAGAGGAGGATCGTTCTCTCCCAATCTCTAGACAAAGCAATCTAGAGCCAAAACACCAAGGAACTCCAAGAGGAACTTAAATCATGCATAACCTAACCCCAGAACTTCTCATTCTCTTTAATACATAAACTTTCCTAATACAAATTCCCTCCCAACCCCTGTAGGCCCGAGCCGGCCATTGGGACGGCTCAACTTGAACCAGCCTATTAGATAAGGACACAAGTGGCAAGGACTTGGAATAGGAAATGAGAAACTAATTGAGATGAGAATATGATATAGTGCTTAGAGAAAATGAAAGTGGATACAGTCTCATAATGATTACTGCTCCATCATCAAGTCAAGTTTGCTCTCAGAATTTGGAACTAATTGATTTTTCTTAGGATCCCTAGTCTATTGTGTCTACCCTTGCTAACCTTATATACATGGATTCTACATGTTTTGTAAACAAGAGACTAGTTTTGGACTCCGATCGTGGCTATCCCCGCTTTCCCTCCTTTTGGTAAAGGTATGGATTGTCATGTTGATCAACAACTTGATGATTTTGATGAGAGTATTATTAGGGATGATGTTCTGGTGGATTGGAAGTTTTGAATCCTATTTTCCAGATGAGGATGTAATCAAAGTAAAATATATCATCATTCTCTAGCTTTTACCATGCTCGATCCAATTGAGCACTTCTCCTTTTGTTGTTTTCCCGTGCTATTGGATGTTTCATCCATTCGCTTCATACTTTACTTGTTTTGCTCTTTTGTATTTTTCTTTGTACCAGGTCAATTCTAACTTATTGTCTTTATTGTACTCACTATTTTCTTGTTATAATATTGCGTTAAAAAAGGTGAGCTAAACTTGATTATTTTAAGTTTGAGCGGAGAGTGACTCTCAAACTTGATTGGTCATCATTTGTTAAACAGAAAATCAAGTATAGGAATTTTATGATTTTTTCATCCTTCTCAACTCAAACACTTAAAAAAAAAAAAACTCCAAGTGATGTACTGTACTTGTATGTCTTCTTACTTTCATTCTTTTTGTGTATGGTGAGTTTGGGCCTCAATTGATGATATGTGATTTGTTTGGTAGTTGTTTCATGCTTGAAATTTTGCAATAACTGGTCATAATCAAAGGATATAATATTTCTTCATAAGTATCTGTATGACAAGCTAAAATTTTAACTTCTGGGATTTAAACCTTCCTCTCAGATTGAATGCTTCTCGCCATTCTGATTTTTTTCATCAAAGCCTAGGAGGATTAACACGGCTTCCATTTTCACAGAAGCTGATTGGTCAAGGCTTGCAAAGAGGGTCATCTCTTGCAGCAACGAGTCCTCAAATCTCTGGTTTAACTCAAAATGGGCAGTCAGCATTGGGACAAGGCAGCATTTCACAGCAACAGTGGTTAAAGCAAATGCAAGCAGGGATGCCCTCTCCGGTGTCTCCATCTTATCATGTTCAACAACAGCAGCAGAGGCAGCAGCAAGCCTTTTTACCTCAGCAGCTCTCCTCCTCTCAGCTTCATCAAAAATCCTTGGGTCTGAGCCAGCAGCACATTTCTCAACTGGTACAACAACAAGCACAGCTGGGGACTACTCAACAACATCAGGCACAGTTGCTTCAGCAGCAGCAGCAGCAGCTGCAACTGCAACAACTGCAGCAGCTTCAACAGCATCACCAGCAGCAGCAGCAGCCGCCTCCTAAGGTTATAGGCTCTGCAGTTTCAAAATCTTTGAAGGGATCACAATCAGGTACTAACATGCATAGTGAAAATTCAAGCCAAGGAACCGAAGCAAGCAATCAACTTCTCGGGAAGAGAAAAATACAAGATTTAGTTTCACAGGTACTCCCAAAATTTGATGGCTTGTTTTACAATTCCTTGTTTGCTTTACATTTGAAAGCAGAACCGGCTTGGTTGACTCAATGTTCTTATGGTTGGTTCTGAATTACAATAATTGAATAATTAGATGGATCATGTGTCAGGCGAAAGATATGCCATAGTGATTCCTCATATGTGGTGTGGAGAAGATTTGCATTAAAATTAGAATTTTGTCCATTGTAAAGTGCTAAATAGTAGTAGCAGTACCCCTTACTAGTGGCTTACGCTTTGGGTGAAAAGAGGGTTGGCCACTAGTGTATTGGCTCAACTCAGGTTTCAAGTGATCCACGCTGTTATGGTATTGAAGTAGACAGTTCGAGTTGGAAATGATCAGCAAATGTTGTAGTGTCATAGTTGAGCAAAGACTAAGAGCAAATGACTTTCACGGCAGTCTTTCTCTTTCTTGCAATTGCGACTTGCAAATCTCCTTTTCTGTGAACTTTTATTCGGTCCGGTGAACGTATGTTCCTCTACGTTGAACAATTATTAGGTCCTCTGACCGAATGTTACTATAGGTTCGGCCTCCAATATTTTTACGCCACGTAGCAGCCCGAAGACTCGACCCAAACCCGTGGTAATTACGATTTTTACGTCTCTTTTCACTAATTTGGCTGAAACGGGCGGGAAAACTTTAAAACCCGCGGTTACTTTATATGAATAAGGCCGATTAGCTTCTGTACACAGAACGTTATACAATATTTAGGGTTTACAGGTAGAAGAAAAAAGTTTCGCGAAGCGTTTAAGGCGATGGATGAGAAGAATCTTTCTATTTCTTTGGAAGAGTTTGACGATTTCGACGAAACTTTTGGCACTTATACTCTGGATGACGATTTTTCTTATTTTATACAAGTAATTTCTCATCCATCTTTGTCTGATCAAATCATTTTTGTTTGTACCGAACCTTCTGATAACTCCGTACTGCTCGGTATTATATGTAATACTCGGTATGTATATTTGTACCGGAAATATAATTATGATAATTTTGTAACGAGCCTTTTTATAACTAGGTACTGCTCGAGATTTATTTCTATTATTTGGAATTGGTCTTTGTACCGATATTATAATTATGAAGAACTTGTACCGAGTTTTTTGAGAACTAGGTATAACTCGGTATTTATACGTATAACTCGGTATGGATAAGTTTTTCGTATCTTTACGTCAATTCTGTTCTGTATATACCGAGATTTTAATTTTAATATATTTGTACCGAGTTTTATTAAAATCAGAATAGTTCGATATTTATACGTAAAACTCGGTATGCTGAGTTTTCTTGTTTGTTTTCTGTCAGACTAGTTTATTATGTATTGATTATAAAAATCATATGTTTGTACCGACCCGTCAGAAAACTCGGTACACTTCGGTATTTTCATGTATTATTAGGTAATTATTCCGTGGTACACATTCATAATATTGGAATTTTTTTCACAGGGGGTTTACAAATCTGAGAAGGAAGCATATGTTAAATAATGCCAATACGCACATGCGCATGGCTTTAGTGTTCGGAAAGAACATCTTTTATATTGGCCTAATTCAAGGAAATTAAAATCAAAGGTTTTTGTCTGTTCCAAATATTGATTCAAGAAGGATACAGAAAAAATTTAGAAGGTTAAATTTTGAAAATCAACTACAAGAACTGAATGTCCTGCTATGGTAAGATTTTTTGTTAGTGAAGATGGAATATGGACGGTGAAAAATTCGATAGAAACACACAACCATGAATTGACAAAACCGGATGATCAACATTTGTTGAGATCATCTAGGCACATCACTAAAGAAAATGCCTCCGTTTTGAAATCAATGGCTGATACGGAAATAAGAACAATAAATGCATTTTCCTATCTATCCGATGAGGTTGGAGGTGTAGAAAATCTAGGGTTTACCAAGAGAGATGCATACAACTACATTCAGAAGGAAAGAAGAGCAAAAATTGAGAATGGGGACAGCAATTCGCTAATCGAATTGTTCAAAAACCGAGCAGCTGAAGACCATCTGTTTGCATGGGATGTGCAAACTGATGAAGAAGATAGGTTGGTAAATTTTTTTTGGGTTGATGGTTTGGGGAGAGTGGATTACGACTGCTTTGGGAATGTAATTATTTTTGATACTAGCTACCGTCTAAACAAATATAATTTAGCATGTGCCCCTATTATTGGAGTCAATAATCATTGGCAAAATATTATATTAGGGATGTCATTTCTATTTGATGAAATAATTGATTCATTCTGTTGGTTATTTCAAACATTTTTAAGAATTATGGATAATAAGCATCCAGTTACTATATTCACTGATTAGGATCAATCAATGACTAGGGCGATAGCGATTGTATTCCCTAATACAAGACATCGGTTGTGCCAATGACATATACATAAGAAGGCTCCTTCCAAAGTTTGGTGTTTTAATAGTAACAATAAAGTGAAAGGCCTTTTCTATAGTTGCTTCACCAAGTGTGATTCTGCGGAGGATTTTATAGTTTGTGGAATGAGATTATTAGAGAAGGAGACCTACAGAGCCATTAGTGGTTAAAAGATTTGTACAGAATAAGGAAAAAGTAGTCTACAACTTTCAACAAAGATTGCTTTAACCTTGGAATATTGTCTACACAACGTAGTGAGTTCACCAATTTTGTTTGCCATGGTATTTCAAAGGCTACAAGTTCTCTCATCGAATGTTTCCTTGGATTGGAGAAACTTATAAACACTTGGCGTAGGAATGAAAGAGATGAAATTTTTAGGTGTTGTCAAACCAAAATACAACCGTACATGAAAAGAAGTCCGATATTAAAGCAAGCAGCCAAATTTTATTCAAGAAAGTTATATTCCTTTTTTGAAGAGGAGTTTTTAAATAGTTTAGGTGGACTATGCATTGATCACTTTTCACCAGACTCATCAATATTTTCTGTGAAGAACATAGACCATTCTTTTGATTCACACAAGTGGACTGTTTTGTTTAATTCATCTGAAGGAACTATACAATGCAGCTGTGCAAAGTTTGAGATGATGTGAATACTGTATTCTCATTGCATGAGAGTGATGAGTCAGTTGGATGTTAATAATATTCCTCAGAAATACTTAATTCCAAGATGGTCGTCTAGTGCTCGGAACGATCTATATAGTGGACTGAATATCCAACGTATGGCTAAGAGTATGTGCACATGGAATCAAGTTTCCCGAAACATGATTTTTAGAAATTATGTATGTCGATTTGCATATTAAATTAGTACCGAAGCACAAGATAATGCGGATGCAGAACAATGTATGATCGATTGTATGAGTGCATTGGCATTAAATGTTCAAAACATTATAGAAGGAAAAAGAAATAAACGCATAACTGAGGCGATCCACAAAACAATTAGAGATCCTGCAAAGCGCCGGCCCAAGGGAGCCTCTAATGCTAGATTAAAGGATCACTGGGAGAAGAGAAAGGCCAAAAAAGTGAAACCGACAGAGCATAATCCTCCTACAAATTTATATTTTACACCTGCAGAATCAGGAAGTTAGTCATCCTTTATGTAAGTGTTATCAACAACTCTGTATAACTAGGCACAACTCGGTACAAGTAGGTATTGCATATAAATACAATGGAATTGGTTTACATACAATAAAAAGTAGTTAAGGCATACCAAATACCGAGCAATACCGAGTTATACCGAGAATTTTTATTTTCGGTACAACTCAGTATTACTATGTAATACTCGGTATTATACCATCTTTGGCTTATTTTTGTAAATATTTTAACTTTAGCTAGGATTATGCAGTATTATCTTTGGCTTCTTAACTATCCTACGTTTTATTTACACTTGGTATAACTCGGTATAATCACAGTAAATAAAACACAGAAATAGCATATGTAAATTGATAAATTTACTTCATATTATTACGAAAAAGGGCATATGCAAATTCAGACCTAAATAAAGCCATATTACTTTGCCAGTTCTTATGCATGTCCCATTCAATAATATTATCTTGTATAACTGTTTCTATATATTTACATACAAACATTCCACAGTCCACATTGTTTATTTGTGATGGCAAGTTCGGGCTTGTTTGGATTGACCAGCTTCGTATATCATCCTCAAAAGCATCTTTTGCATCAGCGTATAAATGAGCTATCTGAAAAGGTAATAAAATTATAATATTAATATTCAATATCATAGCTTTAACCAAAGATAAATTTAAAAAAAGGACTTACAACTTCAAGAGCAATAACCTTGTGTGTTACTTTGGGTATTGAATCCATAAAATCCCAAATTTTTTTCCTCGGTATATAATACCAAATAACTTGCAATACCGAGTTTATGGATTCAATACCCAAAGTAACACACAAGGCTATTGCTCCTGAAGTTGTAAGTCCTTTTTTTAAATTTATCTTTGGTTAAAGCTATGATATTGAATATTAATATTATAATTTTATTATCTTTTCAGATAGCTCATTTATACGCTGATGCAAAAGATGCTTTTGAGGATGATATACGAAGCTGGCCAATCCAAACAAGCCCGAACTTGCCAGCACAAGTAAATAATGTGGACTGTGGAATGTTTGTATGTAAATAAATGGAAACAGTTATACAAGATAATATTATTGAATGGGACATGCATAAGAACTGGCAAAGTAATATGGCTTTATTTAGGGCTGAATTTGCATATGCCCTTTTTCGTAATAATATGAAGTAAATTTATAAATTTACATATGCTATTTATGTGTTTTATTTACTGTGATTATACCGAGTTATACCAAGTGTAAATAAAACGTAAGATAGTTAAGAAGCCAAAGATAATACAACACATAATCCTAGCTAAAGTTAAAATATTTACAAAAATAAGCCAAATATGATATAATACCGAGTATTACATAGTAATACTGAGTTGTACCGAAAATAAAAATTCTCGATATAACTCGGTATTGCTCTGTATTTGGTATGCCTTAACTACTTTTTACTGTATGTAAACCAATTCCATTGTTTTTATATGCAATACCTACTTGTACCGAGTTGTGCCTAGTTATACAGAGTTGTTGATAACACTTACATAAAGGATGACTGACTTCCTGATTCTGCAGGTGTAAAATATAAACTTGTAGGAGGATTATGCTCTGTCGGTTTCACTTTTTTGGCCTTCCTCTTCTCCCAATGATCCTTTAATCTAGCATTAGAGGCTCCCTTGGGCCGGCGCTTTGCAGGATCTCTAATTGTTTTGTGGATCGCCTCAGTTATGCGTTTATTTCTTTTCCCTTTCATAATGTTTTGAACATTTAATGCCAATGCACTCATACCATCGATCATACATTGTTCTGCATCCTCATTATCTTGTGCTTCGGTGCTAATTTGATATGCAAATCGACATACATAATTTTTAAAAATCATGTTTCGGAAAACTTGATTCCATGTGCACATACTCTTAGCCATACGTTGGATATTCAGTCCACTATATAGATCGTTTCGAGCACTAGACGACCATCTTGGAATTAAGTATTTCTGAGGAATATTACTAACATCCAACTGACTCATCATTCTCATGCAATGAGAACACAATATTCCCATCATCTTGAACTTTGCACAGCTGCATTGTATAGTTCCTTCAGATGAATTAAACAAAACCGTCCACTTGTGTGAATCAAAAGAATGGTCTATGTTCTTCACAGAAAATGTTGATGAGTCTGGTGAAGAGTGATCAATGTATAGTCCACATAAACCATTTAAAAACTCCTCTTCAAAAAAGGAATATAACTTTCTTGAATAAAATTTGTCTGCTTGCTTTAATATCGGACTTCTTTTCATGTACGGTTGTATTTCGGTTTGACAACACCTAAAAATTTCATCTCTTTCTTTCCTACGCCAAGTGTTTATAAGTTTCTCCAATCCAAGGAAACATTCGGTGAGAGAACTTGTAACCTTTGAAATACCATGGCAAACAAAATTGGTGGACTCACTACGTTGTGTAGACAATATTCCAAGGTTAAAGCAATCTTTGTTGAAAGCTGTAGACCACTTTTCCCTTTTTCTGTACAAATATTTTAAGCACTGATGACTCTGTAGGTCTCCTTCTCTAATCATCTCATTCCACAAACTATCAAATTTCTACTCAGAATCACACTTGGTGAAGCAACTATAGAAAATGCCTTTCACTTTGTTGTTACTATTAAAACACCAAATTTTGAAAGGAGCATTCTTATGTATATGCCATTTGCACAACCGATGTCTTGTATTAGGGAATACAATCGCTATCGCCCTAGCCATTGCTTGATCCTGATCAGTGAACATAGTAACTGGATGCTTATTATCCATAATTCTTAAAAATGTTTGAAATAGCCAACAGAATGAATCAATTGTTTCATCAGATAGAAATGCCATCCCTAATATAATATTTTGCCAATGATTATTGATTCCAATAATAGGGGCACATGCTAAATTATATTTGTTTAGACGGTAGCTAGTATCAAAAATAATTACATCCCCAAAGCAGTCGTAATCCACTCTCCCCAAACCATCAACCAAAAAAAAAATTACCAACCTGTATTCTTCATCAGTTTGCACATCCCATGCAAACAGATGGTCTTCAGCTGCTCGGTTTTTGAACAATTCGATTAGCGAATTGCTGTCCCCATTTTCAATTTTTGCTCTTCTCTCCTTCTGAATGTAGTTGTATGCATCTCTCTTGGTAAACCCCAGATTTTCTACACCTCCAACCTCATCGGATAGATAGGAAAATGCATTTATTGTTCTTATTCCCGCATCAGCCATTGATTTCAAAACGGAGGCATTTTCTTCAGTGATGTGACTAGATGATCTCAGCAAATGTTGATCATCCGGTTTTGCCAATTTATGGTTGTGTGTTTCTACCGAATTTTTCACCGTCCATATTCCATCTTCACTAACAGAAAATCTCTCCATAGCAGGACATCCAGTTCTTGTAGTTGATTTTCGAAATTTAACCTTCTGAATTTTTTCTGCATCCTTCTTGAACCTATTTTTGGAACAAACAAAAATCTTTGATTTTAATTTCCTTGAATTAGGCCAGTATGAAAGATGTTCTTTCCGAACACTAAAGCCATGCGCATGTTCGTATTGACAATATTTAACATATGCTTCTTTCTCAGATTTGTAAACCCCCTGTGAAAAAAAATTCCAATATTATGAATGTGTACCACGGAATAATTATCTAATAATACACGAAAATACCGAAGTGTACCGAGTTTTCTGACGGGTCGGTACAAACATATGGTTTTTATAATCAGTACATAGTAAACTACTCTGAAATAAAACAAACAAGAAAACTCAGCATACCGAGTTTTACGTATAAATACCGAACTATTCTGATTTTAATAAAACTCGGTACAAAGATATTAAAATTAAAATCTCGGTATATACAGAACAGAATTGACGTAAAGATACGAAAAACTTATCCATACCGAGTTATACGTATAAATACCGAGTTATACTTAGTTCTAAAAAAACTTGGTACAAGTTCTTCATAATTATAATATCGGTACAAAGACCAATTCCAAATAATAGAAATAAATCTCGAGCAGTACCTAGTTATAAAAAGGCTCGTTACAAAATTATCATAATTATATTTCCGGTACAAATATACATACCGAGTATTACATATAATACCGAGCAGTACGGAGTTATCAGAAGGTTCGGTACAAACAAAAATGATTTGATCATACAAAGATGGATGAGAAATTACTTGTATAAAATAAGAAAAATCGTCATCCTGAGTATAAGTGCCAAAAGTTTCATCGAAATCGTCAAACTCTTCCAAAGAAATAGTAGGATTCTTCTCATCCATCGCCTTAAACGCTTCGCGAAACTTTTTTTTCTACCTGTAAACCCTAAATACTGTATTAACGTTCTGTGTACAGAAACTAATCGGCCAAATGTTTATTCATATAAAGTAACCGCGGGTTTTAAAGTTTTCCCGCCCGTTTCAGCCAAATTAGTGAAAAGAGACGTAAAAAATCGTAATTACCACAGGTTTGGGTTGGGTCTTCGGGCTGCTACGTGACGTAAAAATATTGGAGGCCGAACCTATAGCAACATTCGGTCAGAGGATCTAATAATTGTTCCCTTTTCTGTTATGCCTTTTTCCTAGTGCGTAGTTGCTAACCAGTTCTACCACATTCTTTGGGTTTTGTTTGGTTCATATTTGCTGATTATACCCTATGATGAGTTTTTTGGTGAAGTTCATGCGCTTGAATGTGTGAACACTTGATACTTGAACGAATGGTTAAGTCTAAAGCTTCCATTTTGGTGATGAGGCGGAGAGCTTCAGATGAAGAGGATTATCAGGTTTCCACCTGAGGGTTTATTAAAAACAGGCTAAAAAATGGTTTTGGTTTCAGATTTGGAATAAGCGCATGTGTTTTTCTTTCACTAGTTTTGGTGGATCGGATAATTTCTAAAATAGGTTTCAATTTGGCTTTTAGCATAAAAATAAAATAAAATTATTGATTAGTAATAAAAAGCTGATACAGAAAATTTTTAAAATGGAAAGAAATAGAATATTGTTTCAGAAGATATAAAGGGTAAAATGTTTTTTATAACCGAGAGAAAAAAGAGAAAATGTTAATAGAGGACTGGGAGGTTTCTCAGCAAGTTTAGGCAATTAGGGTTGTGAAAAAAAAAATGTTTGTGAGGGATGTGTAAGACAACTGTTTTTGCAAAGAAGTAAAAAACATATTCTTATGAAATAAGATTTGTGCTTCAAATTGAGATGGCATAATTTTGTATTTTGGTGTTAAGTCACGTGGAACTACGAGCCTTCGCTCTAGTATGTATGCAGAATGTTATGCATGTAATTCCCTGGGGATGGTCCACTGTGATCTGTTGACTGTAGTTGAAGCTTCTTCTTTGTTAGAGTATAATTTAGCTTTCATTTACAAAGTTTGATATGAATACAGGTTGATTCATCAGGTAAGTTAGATCCTGAAGTTGAAGATCTTCTTTTGGAGTTAGCGGATGATTTCATTGACTCGGTAATAGCTTGTCCTTGTTTTTCATTTTTTCTTCTTTTTCTGTTGTTTCTATTGCATTAAAACTATATACAGTTATCATTGTGTATTTCAGTAAAAAACCTCTATTTCTTAATTCCATTACCTTGTCTCGTTGCTTTTCTATTTTTCAATTGTTAATATTATTGCTTAATTTGGATTATGCCAGCAGCACATTGCAAGCTTGCTTTGTTTAGGTGTTAATTTTAGGTAGCTAATAGACTGCAACTGTACTTTAGAATGAATCACATGCGGTGTGCATATAAGTTTATTTCTTTTGCCTAATTTTAAGGTTGGATGGTATTCAGTGAAGGACAACTGCACAGGTATGCATATTAGTGGAAGAAATTTTTTGGTATTTGAGGATTTAAGTATGGTAATATGAAATAAAAAACTTATGCTATGGTTAAGATGGCATACAAATTACATGAAACTAGTATATATTTTTTTTTATTTTTTATTTTTACTTTTTTGCTTCGGAAATATACACCTCCCCCAATCTCATCAAAATAAACCTGACCATTTACCATAAGATTTGTTGATATTATTTTCACTCATGGGACCGGAAGGAATGTAGCTCAACGTGAAGTGCCACTTGTAGGTTGTGAAAGTCATTAGCTTGTACCTAATTATCCCTTAAGTATGAGTTCTTCTATTTGGACTTGCTCCTTCCTATACTTTCTCATCATATTCTATGTATCAACTGCACACAGTACACAATTTACTTCTAGCATCATAAAAAAAAAAAAGAGAATAAGATTATAGCTTTTTCAAATTGTTTTTGATCTGAACTTAAATACATTGAAACAATAGAGAAAAATGATTCATGCAGCCGACCCTACATACTGGAATAAAAGCTTGATGTTGTTGTTTAGTTTAAATGAAAGATCTCATTTACTTTAAAAAAAATCTTTTATGAGGATTTGAATTATTTAGTTCTATTTCTCCGTTTCATAAGAATTTTCCATTTAGTAAGAAGATTCCATTATTCTATAAGATAATACTTTCGCAGTTATCATTGTGTTGGGTTTTCAAATTGATTTAGATAACTTTCTTTAGGTTTTGTTTTATAATTTTCGACTCAAAATTGATTTCAAAACTAAGGCCAAAATAAACTCATCACCAAGGAATATGTTATGGGATTTTCTTTAAGTATCTGAAAATGGCTTGTATCCTTTAGTTTTCAATTTTTATCTGTTTCGTAAATCACAAATTTATATATTTTGTATTCAACAGCCATTAATTTCAATGCATGAGAAGTATCTCTTACTAAAGATTGGCTGATTTTGATCCAAATTGATTTATTTTCGGAAAGCTTACTACGAATTTGATTTCAATAATCATTAAATTAATATTTTCAAATGGTTAGGATCTTATTCAATTTTTTTTTTATAAATTTACATGCTTGCCCAGAAGCATCTATCGTTGGCACTACTGTGTTCTCTTGCAAACACATTATCGACATGATCATGTACTTTTTAACGTTACATAATTTATGTATATTTATGGGCATGAACATGGATACCATTATATATGTTCACTGCCGTACTTATATATCATCAATTTAAATTTGTGGCATGTCGGTGCTCCTTTTACAATTCTAATACAGCATAGCTTTCTTCTGTGTAGGTTACCACATTTGCCTGCCGCCTTGCGAAGCATCGTAAATCCTCAACTTTGGAGTCCAAGGATCTTTTCTTACACTTGGGTTTGTAATTCAACAGCTAACTTCAAAATTCTTTTCTTTTAAGTCTACCTTGATTTTCGTGAAAGATGCATCTGTATTTTAGCAGTCTCACGATCAACCTTTCTTATGTTTTAAGTGCTTAGCACGCCTAATAATAAAATAGTCTAATTATTAATGATTGCTAGACTTCTGCATAAATTATCTATATCTTTTTTAAAATAGAATCCTTTGCTGTTACCATAATTGCTTATTTTCCGTAGTATAGGAATCGTGTTTATTGCTTCATATGAACTGAAGTGGCTAACTATTTAACATAAAAATTTAAGGTTTATTGATTGGTAAATCTAACGGAGGTAAAAATGTGCAGAGAAAAACTGGCATCTGGCAATTCCAGGATTTTTACGGGAGCAAAGGGACCAAAAAGTTATTGTAAGACTTTCCTTCAATGATTTTAAAACTTATTGTGCTTTTTTCTTCATATGCCCGCATAACTTCATACCTGTCTCCTGATGTATATGCCCGTCATTGATTATTCAAAAAACTACTGTTAATTTAGTTTTTACACCTCAATTGAAATTCCAGCTGTGGCAAATTTTGACTTGAAGTAGGACACTTATAACATCAATAACTAAACAATAAAGAAGAAAAAGATAGAGATAAGAGATCTCCAAAGTCAAGATAATCCAAACCTCATGTGTTATAAGGAAATAACCTATCCCATATGTGCCTGCATCACATTCAAAGGAATCCACATCTAACAAAAACTCACAAGATTTACCATAAAAATTTAAATCTTATTGATCGAAAGCTAATTAATTTACTTGCCATAGGTAACTTTATATAAATTCCTTCATCCTTGGTAAGTAGATATAATTGATATGAAATTAGTTGAAGTTCAAGTCTCATTTATTCAAGTGGCATACACGGCACATCCAAATCCAAAATCAAAGCATACGTGAAAGAGTATAACGATGTCTTCAAATTTGTGTGTGGGAGTGGTTGTAAGAATTAGAAATGGGAAGCACTCTAAGTTTGAAAGCTATTAACTTAATCTCAGAGATAAGAGGGACCACAAGTTTGCAGAAGATAACAGGAAGCCATGGTGAAAATATGACCACACACATTTGAACTATAAATCATGAAATCCATGATCAAGTTAAAAATCACTTGAAATGGATATTCCCAAGGAAGCTAAGCTTAAATAACGGTACATATCCATGGAACTCTATATCCAACATGTGGATTAAATCTTTCATAGACTTGAACTCTGAATCAACTTGTAGCTATGTCAAACCACATAAACAACCTAATAATAGACAATCAAATTACCATGAACACACCCAATTCCATGAGCATTAGTCATATGCATGCTTAATTGAATTTTAAAATCAAACTACTGCATATAAATTTGCTCAAGTCAATTATTCGATCTACATTTTTATCGACTATAAACATGCAGATCTCTATCAAATCTATCAAGCTTGGACATATGTGGCTTTGTTGAATTTAATATTTGTTATTCATCAAGCAAATTAGCATATAAATTTTGCGCTTCTTACAAGTTATATTTGAAATACACCATAAACAGTGGATAATATTTTATTATTTAAAATAGCTTCAAGAATAAGTTGTGTAAATTTTCCTAACAAAGTGTTGAATGTAAATTTATAAGGAGATCACAAAAGAGAAGAATCTAATGAATTGACAACGAGCTTTTGAAATAAGGTCAAATCATACACATTAAAGACTTGATTAATGCCATAACTTCATGAAATTTATAATTTATAGTTCCAATGTGCTTTAAATTTAAGTGATATTTCCTTTATTCCATTCAAAATTTTAGTCATTTTTGAAGGAAGCCTTTCTAAAGTCTAACATACCATTACTTTATACCTAATTTAAATTCCACGTGCATCCTATTAAGGAGGCATACATAGTGACGTGTAGGCATGCATAGGTACGCCTGGCAAAAAAATTGAAGGTTTCGAGATTCTCCTTGAAATCTGGTTCATTAAAATTTTATGACACGGTGGAGTTTTTGGCATGGCTGATAACTTGTAGGCTCACAACCACTCCAAAGGCTGTTAAGATGGACCTCCTTTCAGGATTACTGATTAGATAAATTAGCTTAAACCCAGGCAAGCTCCAATGTCACTTGTGGAGTTGGAATTGACTTCGTAAGTCTGGTAAAGAAATACTGTATAGCGTAGGGAAGCATTGAAGTGAAACGGCCTTGCATAAATATAATAATGATGTTTAAAAGACTATTTGTGGAAACACTAATGAAAAAAATGATCGGAATGAATGGCATGTTAACTGAGGCACATGTTCAGTATAACATAGAGCATATGGTCTAGTAGCTTAATCTAAGCTAAAAAATTTATAAATAAGGTTGCTTTTTCAAAATTTTAACCTTAGTTAACAACATAAGGCGTAGGTTATGATCTGATATTTTTGAGGCTTGAAGTAGTTCTTTTGAACCAACTTTTGAAAATTTATAGCTGTTAAACCAACTTGGTCAGGCAATAAAATATCCATTATTTCATAGAACGATTTTTCAATTTAATATTTTAAATTTAGTCTTCAATTTGAAAATTTCTAATCAAGTCGAATCTCAAAGAAAGAATATTCAACCAGATATAACTTACTGAATTATTCAATCTACTATCAAACAAAAGGTTCTAAATTGGTGGCGTAAAGCTTGTTGGTTGAATTCTTTCCTCCTATTCCATCTCATTTTCTTCAGTAAAAAATTCTTCCAGCAGATAGTTTCATCATGAGATTAATCACGCAAATGTTATGCTCTTGGGATATGTACCTCTATTTTCTGTGGTAGTCTATTTGAAGTTGGATATTTGATTTTTCCTGATTGTAATTCTAGTACTTATTTTTTGTTGACTCATTATTTTCACCAAATGAACCACATGATATATTGGATATGGATCATTAAATGTACTTATCTATTGGCTCCTGATTTTATTCTCATAATGGAACTTTCTATGTCACTATCAATATTCAATACTTATGAGTTGACGTGATCTTTAAACTTCACATTGCTTTTTTGTTTCTCCGGATATCTTCCAAAATAATGGAGCTTGTTTACCTCCATATATCTGTAGAAACATCATCGTCTGGAACTTTAATAGTTTACAATTTACTTCTGTTTCTTAATGATATGATTGTTCTATGACTGCAGGCTCCAATCGATGTGCACAAAAAACGACTTGAACTGGTAATCAGGAAACATATTATGTTTCATTCCCCTTAAGATTCTATTTCAGTTTATGTTGGTAGGTAAACATTGACCATTCTGCAATTCAAATTTACTATTTCAAAATGCTTGTTTGAAAATTAAAAGATTTGCTCACTCATCTAAGAATTTCTAATGTGGAATGGTCATTTCTTTGCTAAAACCATGCTCATCCAAAGCTATATTTTATAAGAGGCCTATAACATACATTTTGAATTTCCTGCCCTATCAATGGAAGGGAACAAAATAGGCAGATTTGATGATTTGATAAAGAGTTATTACCTTATACATTGACAAAGGAAAATTGCATCAGGTGAGGGCATTGATGGAGTCGCAACAGATGGAAAGAGATCCAGCCATCGGAAAAGTCACATTTAAACAGGCTGGAAGCAATTCATCCATGGATCGGATGATAAAATCTTCACCTCCTTCAGAGCTGGCGTCCATTCCTGCAAATAGCTCCCAAGTTTTTCAGAAAATACCGCGATTTTAGCAAATTCTTCATCTTGGAATGCTATGCCTTCATTGCGTTCTGTTCTAGTGAAGATTGGTGAGTAAAAGCCTTTATTGGATTTGCGCATGATTGTTATTAGCTATGCTGCACTGATACGGATACGGCGACAAGGGTACGACACTATACGGATACGGGACACGTCAATTCTTAAAAATACATGATATGGTGTGGGCTCCGAAAATTCGGCCCCGGCCTGCACTCGCTTTTCTTATTCAGCGAGGGAGTTTTAACTGAATAAGTTCTGAGGTAAATTTTGGAAGGCAGATGGGTTTGTAGATAAGACACTACCCCGATCACGAGAGAGAACTTTCGATTAAGGCTAGTCGTCGATCAGATACGTAGTAGATACGTGTTATCTGACATATAGTAGCAGCAATAGGTTGGGATTTGAAAACTGGATTTGAATTTGAGAATTTGGAGAGTTTGATATTTAAAATAGAAATTGCACCATCTAGCATTTAAAGCGAATGGTGGGAGAATGGATGATGGGCCCGATCAAGATCCCATGGTTCCGTCGTCCCGGGCCATCTGGACCCTGGTCTACTTAGTCAGAGGAGGTAGTCGACCCAACCTGACAGAAGGATCCTTGTTGGCAGCCATGGGTTGCTTCGTCCAAGGGGACCTTGTAGACCTGGGGTGGGTATTTGCCTAAGGGGACAAATTTGAATCCACCTTAGCTAACAGAGGGCTTTGTGCCATATCGATCATATCCTATTGATTCATATCTCAAGGATTTAACGCCATTAAGGAACGTATTGGCTCTGGCCATAACCGCTATCTGTGGTGCCATTTGGCGGCAAAACCACTCGGTTCAGAGGGCCCCGGGTCATAACCGTTTACCTGCAGTGCCATTTGGCGGCGAAACTGTCGGTTAGAGGACACGTACCACGTCCTGACTGGCAAGAGATTGTTTGAGAATGGATCCTAGTGATATTTTCGACTAGGCATTTGGCTCTTTGTGAGCTGAAGTAAATTTTGATTTGTCCACCCCAACAAACTGTTGCGGAGGGCGGATGGAATTTTGCTTTGAGCGTTAGATGGATTTATTTCAATTTTAAACATTTTTTGGATTTAGACTTTGTGGAGTTTTGGACGTTGGATATTTGGGAGACATTTGAAAATATTTGGGAAACCCCTCCGGTTGAGATCTGCATTCAACACGGCCATCATCGGGGTGTTCGGGATCATTTCTCTTTATGGATTGAACCTTGTCAACTCTGTCGGGCTGTCGACAGAGGATTGGGTTTCGTAGGCTTTATGCCCTTGATAGTGAATTCTCTTAATTTTAGGCTTGGAAGGCCTAATATGAATGTATTAAGACAAATATGACGGTCGCCACAACCGTATATTTGTCTGTTGGTTCGAACCCTGTCGACTTCTATTGACCCGTATAGAAGGATCAGTTTCGAACCTGAATTCACTTGTCAACCCGCGCAGCATCCCTAGACGTCACGTGTGTATCAATAACACGCTCGCCGGGGCCCATGCGGGTTGAGAATATATTTCCCCCTTTAGTGTACCTATGTGTATACAATTTATAGTGCACGTGCAGGGAATATTTTTGGAATATTTATAGACGCCTTCTGTCTGCTTGTACGGATGTTGCAGATCCGGTGGCGTGGCGTAGCAGCTTTTTGAATTGAGTTGTTCGCTGCTTCGTATAGGTAGATTGTCGTGCACTACTCGTTGCTTTCTGTATATGGATCATAGTGCACTAACGAATCTCCTGCTTTGACTGTAATGCTTGCCTCTATCACAAATCTTTTACTTCTTTGCTCTGGGTCTTTGATCTTCGATTGCACTTCTAGGCATCGGGTCCCTTACGAATACTTGTAGGTATTTGCATTTATCACTGTCAATCTCTTTTGCTTGTGACCAATACATTAGATGTATAACAAATCTTCTACAACAGGTTGTAGGAGCCTGTATCCGTTGCATATCGTCTGCTTCTGCTTGTGAGGAATATACATGTATTCTTGCCATAATACTATTGCCGATGATATGGGTGATTATTATTGACTTCTGCATTCACCATGCTTAGTGGATATATCAGATCTTCAGGCTTCACCTATGATCATATTAGTGCATTTATATTGTACATTCCTTTCGAATTGGTTGGGGTTTACTGGCATTAATTTGCAGTCAGGTATTTTGTCACTTATCCATCACGAATCTTTTGATTAATCATTGATCTTCATACCATTAGTTTGCTAAGCGAGATGTAGGATTTTTGTCCACCACGGATCATTGCTTGTAAACAAAATTACAATTGAACTTCTGCTCATCATAAGTTCCACATGCTTTCGTTTGTCACATATTTTCCATATTCTTTGAAAAGGGATCAAATCTCCGTATGCACATGTGATTAGATCAGTGTGTTCATTACAAGTCTCTTGATATTGAGTGAAAAGCTTGCATTGTTGACTGCAATCATGGTATTGCTCAAAAGAACCCAAGTTTTGATTCTGTAATTGAGTTTGTATTCTTAGTAACCTCTTCTTGTAGATAGGTTATGAACACACATTTCTTATCTCTATTCATGATTAGTAACATGTAAGAAGACCCTTTGATATTTCAATGAAATTCCTTGTTGTCGATTGTAGACATATCATTGCATACGAATCACTATGGATTTGTCGTTCTATTCATTGCATGCCTCTTGAGTGTGCTTGTAGACTAATCACATAATGAATACGAATATTGTAATTGATCACTGTCTCTCTCACATAATAGATCAAGCATTAAAATTTTGTTTTGCATGGGTTTCATACTTATATGTTTGATCACTTCTCATTATACATTAGATTACGCTCTCTATAATTACAAGTCCATTTCATGTTCTTTGCTATTCAAATGTCCACAAGTTCGATTTAAATCTTTGTTCAGCTCGAGTCCAAGTTCAACCATAGTCTCCTGCGGTCCAACTCAAGTCTTTGCTTGAGTTCAAATGAGAGTTCAATGTGCAAGTCTAAGTCCTCACTTGGTTCAAACCAAGTTCATGTTCATTATGCTTAAGTTATGGTTCATTCAGTTTTGAGTTCAATTAAGTAGATTTTGGCCCAACCAAGTTCAAGTCCGGATCTTTTTTCAATATAGCTCTTGCATGTCCTTTCAGTTCAATCAAGTCCAAGTCCAAGCTCCTTTTTTTTTGTTCAAGTCCTTGGATTTTCAATCCAAATTTCGGCAGCCTCCCGGCGTCTCTCCCGTTTAGGGGAAAAACCAAGAGACCGCCTACCCGCCACGTCAACAAAGACGTGCACGGTTGGTGTTGGTGAGACACCGCGGCAGTGATTTTTTTTATTTTTTTTTCTCCCACCACGGCCAACAAAGGCGTGCATGGGGTTTTTGAAAAACATTTTTATGAAAAGATACAGTTTTGCTTTCCCCCCGCCCGATGGTACTTATAAGTGACCCCGCTTCGCCACACGTGCCGCACCGGGGTCCCATCCTACCACGGCCAACAAAGGCGTGCATAGGACAGTTCTCCGATTTGCCACGAATATTGAAGTAGGGTTTTGAGTTTAGAAAATTTTATACCTTCGCGGAGTCGTCGTGGTTGGCACATGGATCGAGGGGTCACTTGCCTACCTCGTCGTAGGTGTCGCACCGGGTTCCCTCCTACCACGGCTAACAAAGGCGTGCTTAGGTGGTTTGCCGGTCCGACACGAACATCGAGGAAGGAGAGTGGATGGAATTAGAGAGGTATTTGTACATTTTGTTTTTATTATTCATAATCAATTAGTAATAATAATTAATTATAATTTAAATATTATTAATTATAATTGATAATCATAATTAATTATACTTAATAATGACTAATTTAAATCAGAAATTAATTATAATTAATTCTAAATAATTATAGTTAATAATATGATCAACTATAATTATGATAAGATTAATTATAATTAATTTTTTTATTTAAAATAATCACTATTAATAATAATTAAAATAATTAATTATTTTTAAACATAATTAATTATTAATAATAATTAATTATAATAATAAATAATACAAAAATGTACAGAATTTATATCAGATTTGAGCAGGAATTATGCTTGATTTGATCAGGATTAGAGTTAAATCTTGTTTATCAAACCCTTTGGTTCGGCGATTTTACGGGATCTGGCCGAATGAGTGTGTGAGGGAGAGAGTTACCTTCACAGTGAGTAAGCTCCCGTTGTTGCTCGAGATCAAAATGTCGTGGATTTAAATGTCGTGACTTTAAATCCGACAGGAAGGGAAGTGTCGTCGATGGAGTGGGGTCGGACAACACAAGGGGCTCGGCAGGTTGAGTAGGAGCTCTAGCCGAAGGAAACAGAGAAGGAGATCGGGAAAGGGAGCTCGGGAGGAGAAGCAGGTTCGGCTTTGGAGGAGCAAGGTGGGAGCTTCTCTCTCTCTCTCTCTCTCTCTCTCTCTCTCTCTCTCTCTCTCTGCGTATGGACCGAACGGAGCAGGGGAACGGTATCTGGAGGAGTTCGGCCAGAGCAAGGGAAGAGTTCGGAAGTTTGGAGGGATTCGACTGTTGAGTACAATCGAAGGTAGGTGGTTTGGCTTTGGTGTCGGCACAGGGAGGGTGACGGGATGTGAGGCTTAGGTCGGAGATCTCTAGTGAGTTCGGAAGCAGCGACGGAAGAGGAAAACGGGGTTCGATCGTGAGCTTCCCGTCGGCTAGAGGCAGAGGAGGTCAGACGCACGGATTTGTGGATTTTGGGAGGAGAAGCAGTCGTGTGTGTGGGGATCGGGCGTCGATCGTTCGGTATTTAACGATGCTTATGGGAGAGAGATCGAGGCGAGCTCCCGATTTTGAGCAGGATTTCACGGGATTTTGACAGCCGATATGATACGAGGTTTCCGGGATTTCAGGCGGGATTTTGGGCAGAATATCGGGGAATCCGGCAGAGGTATGTTGTGTCATATTTTTTTTGTTCTCTTTTGGGTTTGATCCAGAGGTCAACATATGGGTATGACACGGACACGGCATTATAATTTATAAATCAGACATAAAAATTAAGAAAGTAATCAAAACATAATATTTGAATAAATGTCTAGTACAACCACAAAAGCATAAACATAAATTATCCAGCACATGAAGTTTCAACTATTCAATAGAAGGAATGAAATGATAGCTTCTTCAGTGGTTTGTCTTTGAACTTCTATATCATGTTCAATATATATTATAGCTTCTAATTCAGGCTCATCAAGTGAAAGATTAGCAATTTCTAATATTCCCATATCATCAAGAAACTCGAATCCATCTCAGAAATGAGAGAACCTGGCTCGTAGCCGCGGAAGTAAATACGACGCATCTTTTTTTTTTTTTTTTTCGGATTTCATTTTGTTTTTCAATGGACATGCCTATCCCAGATACGACGAAGCCTTATCCATTTAAAATACTATTTAATTTTCAATGGACACGTGTATCAAATACGCGTGTCCTTTGAAAATTAAATAGTATTTTAAATGGATAAGGCTTTGCCGTACCCGACACGTATCGTTGGTGTATCGGAGGCATATCTGTGTATCGGTGTATCCGATATAGCACGCCTTCATAAATAGGTGTATTGGTGCAACATAGGTTATTAGTCTCTTAAATTGACTAGAAACAAATTAAGCAGAGAGTTGAGTTATAGTCTGTAATGAAAGTAGGCAAAAAATTTCATCTTGGAAGTTCTACAAAATATGCCCTGATTTAAAGTTGTACCCAAATATAGTTCTTAACTGGAATGAATGGCATAGAAGCATTCATGATGCCAACATTTTGAAAGCTTGAATTGCTAGGATGAACATCATCTGCAGCTTCTTATATATATATATATATATATATATATATATATATATATATATATATAATATATATATATATATATATATATATATATATATATATATATATATATTGAATAGTTCTGTCAATGAAGTTAGAATACAGTTTCATTACTGCTCGTCTACATCTCATAAACTAATTTTCATGGTAATTACAGAGGGGGAAATCTATTCAAAGCTAAAAAAGCTCAACCACCTCATTTGTGGAGGCTGTAATTTTATTCATTCGTGGATGGAAATGTTCTTGGCTGTTCAATAGCATCACCAGCTTATCAGGTTGGCATGTTCAGCTGTTTTGGTGTAAATAAATAGGATTTGAGTGCAGTTTAGGGTAAATAGTAGCCTTTTTCATATCTGCTCAAGGATGTCTGCATTGTAATCAGTAACAGCTGCAGTGTCCTTCAAAGCATTGGTGCATAGAGCTGTTAGGTTATAAAAAATTGAACAGAAAACTTTGGCAATCCACTTCAGCTTGTTTATGTGTGTATGTATAATGGTGTCATGAAATTTTTATTCTACAGATGATGAATTTTCATCCAGCTTTCTCAGAAGCTTTACTCAATGTTGTTTCCTTGTCGGCGATTTCAGGCATCTGTTGTATCGTCATGCTACGACTTGGCAGTTAATCTTTTCGCAGAGCTTTTTTTTTTAATAGATTGTGTTTGTTTGTCCTGTTGTGCGGTGTGTAATCATTCATGTAGAATATTTTTTTTTTGGGACATTTAAGCCATTTAAGATAAACTCACACACACAACACATACACAAAGACTTGAACCCAAGACCTCTTAGTTTGAAGTATAAGCTCTCAATCAATAGACCAATGTGAGCTGTCCTGTAGAATATTTCCCTCCCCAAAATATTTGCGGTGTCAGGTGTCAGAAATTGACCAAATTTGTTAATTTGATCCAGATCCGGCCAAAAAATTTGAATTTGAGTTAACATTTTTAATAAGTGGGTTAGGTTATGGTTGGATTTTTCAATCCATTTGTTAAATGGTTTGGTTTAGGTTGACCCACAAACTCTTTTTGGATTTGAGAATGACTTATTTATTATATTTTTTATACAAGTTTTGTTTACATGTGAATTTAATCGTATTATTTTTTATTAAATATCAAAAAAATTATAGTTAATAAGTTATAATTATTTTTATCCAAAATAGGTTAACATGATTTGGTTTGGGTCATTCAAGTTGTTGGCTTGATTTGGGTTTATATTTTTAACTAGTTTATTAAATGGGTGATTCAGGTTGAGTATAAGCGGATTGGTTTCAAATTGATTGGATTCGGGTGGAAATTTTGAGCCGGAATTTTGGGTTGGACAAAAATTTGAGCCATTTTGACACTTCTAATCAATATCTTTGATGACTTGCTTTGCGTGGAAAGATTGATCAAATGGGTTGAAAAAGTTTCACGATTTGAGATTTATCGTTCATTATTAAAAAATAATATGTAAAGTGATCATAAATTAGGACTAACATTTATGGTTCACTATTTTTAACAAATCTTAAAAGTAATATTGATAAATAAAAATTATATAAATTAAAAATTAGTATCATTTATGATTTAATTTAATGAAAAATTAATATGTTTGATAAATTTAATACATTATTAATCAATAAATAAGTAGATTGTTATTTTATATAAAATATAATTTAATTTACTTAATTAGAGTTTCAAAATTAAGTTCAAATTTAATTGATTTCAAAAAATAATTTATTCAACCTTAATTCATTTTTTTTTGAAAAACATTTAGCGTAATTCAACCTTAATTCATGAACATAATATTGATGGGAAAAAATATTGAGTATTTAATGAGTAATAAAAAACTAATTATTTCTATATTTATTTTTTGGGAATAGTTCTGATATTTAATATAAACATTGTTATTGTTATGTTCCAAGTCTGGGATGAGAAAAGTAGAGGATGACATTAGGTAGTCGAAAATCAAAATAAAATATATTGAATAATCATGGCATGAATTCTTTAATATATTATATTAATGCTAGAGCAGCGGAACCCGGGTGCAGTGTTAAATAGGCAAGGGTTCTCACATCAAGGATAAATGTGGGCAATGAAGCCAATTGATGAAATTAAAATTAAGATATAAATTTTGAATATAGGTTATCTTACAGACAAATTAATGGAATTGATATATATTATGATTCATAGGAATATAAATATTATATGCATTCTGTAAAATAAATGGGTTGGAGAGAATGTTAAGGAGTGATAATTTATGATTTAAATTATGGTATTATGTTAAAAAGTTTTATTAGAAATAGTGTATGTGTGATTATAAATAAAAGTTTAAAGAATAATGCTATAAAATTAATGGAATTGGAGATAAAATTATAACTTTAAAGATTGTTATTGATGCTAAGATTATTAATATTATAAGTGCTTATACTCCTCAAGTAAGTTTAAATATGAGTTCAAAACAAAAATTTTGGAATGACTTAAAAGAATTATGTTGGTAGAGAGGTAGATGATTTTAAAAGTATTCATGGTGGCTATAGATTTAGAGCGATTAATGAAGGTCATAAGATCATATTAAATTTTTTTAGCTTATGAATTTTTAAGTGCTAATATCATATTTAAGAAAAGAGAGGAGCATCTCATAACTTATAAGAATGAATATATTAAAACTTAGATTGATTATTTTCTTATAATAAAAATAGATCATTTATATTGCAAAGATTATAAAGTTATTTTGAGTGAAAGTTTATGCACACAATATCGATTATTAGTTTTGGATTTTAAGATGAAGGGGTAAAAAAAATAATTAAAGTTAAACATTATTTTAGGATTAGATGAGTGCTTTTAAAGAATGTTAATAAAAATATTTTTAAGAGTAATATACTCGATCTTAAGATTTTGTCTGTGCATGAGGCATCTAATATCATGTGAGAAAAAGTAGCTAAAATATTAAAAATATTATAAAAGTTGTACATGTAGTATCAAAGAAAAATGCTCATAATAGTAAAAATAGTTGGTGGTTAAATCAAAATGTACAAGAAAATATAAAAAATAAGAAGATTTGTTATAAAAATTAGTTTATATATAATAATTATGATAATTAGGAAAGATATAAAGAGGCCCATAAGAAGTAAGAAATTAATCTGCAATGCAATATTTTAGCTTTTAATGATTTATATAATAAATTAGATACTAAGGAGGGTGATATGTATATATATACATAAGTTAAATAAACAAATAAGAGTATGCATGATTTAGTTTAAGTGAAGTGTATTAAGGATGGAGATCAAAAAGTACTTTTATTATAAGATAATAACAAAGGTGGATGAGATATTTTCTAAGTTTTTCAATAAAGATTGTGAAAATGCGATTGACTTAAGTGACCATAACACGCTAAATGAAAATAAATTTTTTTATTTTTATCGGTGTATTAGTAAAATCGAAGTTAA
Organism: Dendrobium nobile; assembly: GCA_022539455.1. NCBI lineage: Eukaryota > Viridiplantae > Streptophyta > Magnoliopsida > Asparagales > Orchidaceae > Dendrobium > Dendrobium nobile. The sequence goes on along the minus strand of CM039728.1, from coordinate 37,163,773 downwards.
AGAGGCTTTAAAAATATGAAATTTAGAAAAGCTGTTGAACATGATGATATTACCATAGAGGTGCGGAAATGCTTAGGAGATGAAGGAGTTTCTGAAAGTTCAATAAGGATGTTAGGCCTAAGTGAACTTATCCCTAGGCACATTAAGAGGAGGGTTAATTGGTGAACTTTAAAAAAATTTTTGCTTACTTAAAAAAAAAAAACAAAGATGATATTTCTAAATTTTTTTAGTTATTTAAAATAACAATTTTACTAAATGCGGAAGAGAATAATTTTATCAAATATTAAACTAATGATAATGATATTCTAATCATTAGAATGAAGTATTAATCACTGATTTTCACCTAGCATGCAGTTATCACAAAAAATAAAGTACAGAAAAATAAAATGTTAAAGTAAAATATTAAAACAAACATACCAGAGATTTATAGTAGTTCAGTCATACAATGACCTACATTCACTCCCCGGAGTCCTCCACTCCGAGTATTACACTATCACTGTGGTGTCTCTCCTTTTGCTCCTACAATAAGGCGTAGAAGCCCTTACAGAACTCACTTCCACTAACCCGGTGTGGTGGAGAACCATAATATTTGTCACTCTCCTTGTGATGGAAGTAGACCTTTAATCCTTTTCTCCCTCCTAGAGAAGATAGAAAACCTCAATATCTTTTATCACCCTCATTGTGATGACATAGAACCTTGAACTCCTTTCTCACCCTCTTGGGGTCGGGATGGTAAAGTAACACATCATTGAGCTGAAAAATTTCTTCCTAGAGTTACCCAAAAAACCTAGACAGACACTTGGAGGAACAAGGTAAGACACTTGCTTGGAGCAATCTTGTGAACCCCTTATACAGCTTCTCCCTCACACATAAGCTTTCCCTTTATTCTTCCCAAAGCTCTCCTAAATCTTCTTCTCAAAGCTCCCTCTCAAGAACACTTAGCAGCCAAAGACCTTAAATAAGTCTATTGAAAGAGATTAAATACAAGGCCTAAAAAATCCCTAAATTCAATTCTAATAACTCTAATCATACAATACGATCCAATATCATACAATATGGTTAGTTCAAATCAGTACTGTACGACTTGTGAAGCACTGTACGATCAATTCAATGTATTGCACTGATCATCCAGAATAATATGAAGACATGTCTAGTATGATTTGTTGAAAAGAATTGGTTTATCATCATGTACAATGGGCGACGATAAATTATCATCCCATTCAGGAATCTGGTCGTACTGTATGATTGGGTCCAATTGTCTAGTACGATCTGATTGGACAAATTAACTAAATCATTTATTTAATTACATGATTAATTTAAGCAAGAATTAATGACATCTTACAGTATGATATAGATCGTATGGTATGATTAATATAAAATTTGAATTTTCAAATATTGTCTAAATTGTGATTGACGACTGGAATCTTGATTTCAACTTATTGTCATGTATGATATGTATCGTAAAATATGATTAGTTCAAATTGCATTAATTATCATAATTAGTCATTATAATGATTTTCAAATTAGCTGATAGTATAGTATCTTGTGTATCATACAATACAATTAGTTCAAAAAATTGACCAGCTTCTGATTTTGTCACTAACTCACTCTCTTAAGTGTGTGTGTGTGTGTATGATTACCAAGCTTAGTATCCACCAAATACATAATTGACTCAAGAAATTTAGAAATAACAGAAGACAAAATTATAGACTCTTACAAAAACTTTGATCCTATTCTACCCAATCTTGAGATGATCAATTTTGCATAGTGTACGATGGACCTAAATGTTAGTGCACAATAAAAGCATATATGCAATAATAGAAATGGACAGGAGATAACATAGTAAGTAATCCAATACTATTTAATATCATCAAAATCATAAGGTTTAGGTCTAGATTTGTTACATTTATTGACTTGATAAAAATTTTAATATTATTTTGAAGACTAAAAAGATGTCAGATGAGTGAAGAATGAGTGTGTTGATTTTTATTTTTAAGAATAAAGGTGATGCACATGATTGTATGAATTATAGATGAATTAAGTTAATATGTCATACTTTAAAAGTATGGGAAAGAGTTATGGTGCATAAGTTGCGGCGTGATACTAATATTTCTCAAAATCAATTTTGATTCATGTTGGGTAGGTCAACAATGGAAGCTATACATTTATTGAGAGGTTTGATGTAGAGGTATAGAGAGAATAAGGAAGATCAACATATGATATTTATTTATTTAGAGAAAGTATAAGATAAAGTTCTAAGAGAAGTGCTATGGAGAGTTCTAGAATAGAAAGGGGTTAATAATACTTTTATTTAAGTCATTAAGGACATGTATGCATAAGCTATTACTTGTGTTCAAACACAAGATGGTTTGATCAAGTAATTTCTTATTTTAGTTGGATTACATCAAGGATCAGCCTTAAGTCCATATATGCTTGCTTTAGTCATGGATGTTCTCACTAGGCATTTATAAGAGATTGCACACTAGTGTATGATTTTTGCTAATGATATTCTTCTTGTTGATAAGACTAGAGAGGGAGTTGAAAGTATACTTTAATTATGGAGGTCAACCTTAGAGTCTAAAGACTTTCGTTTGAGTAGATCTAAAAATGAATATATGGAGTATAATTTTAGTAATAATAGATCTAATAGTGGGATTGTGACTTTGGGTGATCAAGTCATTAATAAGAGCGCATGTTTTGACATCTTGGTTCTATTTTTCAGAGTGATGGTGAAATAGATAGGGATATTATTAGTAGAATTCAAGTTGGATGGTTGAAGTGGAGAAATGCATCGAGCTTATTATGTGATAGAAAAACCCCCCTCAAACTTATGGGAAAATTCTATAAGATGTCGGTTAGACCTGCAATGCTTTATGATGTCGAATGTTGGCTCTTAAAAGAAAAGCATAATATTAAGTTAAGTGTTGCACAGATGAGGATGTTCATGTGGATGAGTGGCTTTACTCTTAAAGACATGATATGAAATGAGCATATACGTGAAATGGTTGGAGTAACTCTAATGTAAGATAAGATTAGAGAGAGTTTCCTTAGAAGGTTTGGTCACATAAGACGGTAGCCTTCCGATGACCCGATTAAGAAAGTAGATGTATTAAATGTGACTTATGTTAAGAAAGGTGCAGGTAGACCTAAAAAGACTTGGTTAAAAATATTAGAATTGACCTTTCTTTATTAGATTTAAATGAGAATTTAACTCTTAACAAGAGACAATGGAGAAAAAAGATTCATTTCGCTGACCCCATATAGTGGGATAAAGGCTTATTGTTGATGTAGTTGTTCTAATCTTTAATATAAAATTTTCTATTGTTTTTTATTAAAGTGTTATCTAAAGAATATTTGAAAAAATCAGCTTGTATTAATTTGTGCTCTCATTCAAAGAATTTATGGGTTCCACCCTTGATCATAACATTAGAATTTAATTGAGTGAAACATGTCTAAGAGGTAAAGCCTATCTCATGTATAATTCCTGAAATAGCATTGAGAGAAGTCCTCATGATAAAATCTAACTTTGGATAATAATAATAAAAAAAATCTAATACAAATTGTATGATGATGGAATTCATATCAGCATGCAATGGAGATGAGATTATAAAGACTTGTATTAATTTTAATGTAAATTTAATGAATATACGCCCCATTCATATTTAATGTAGCCATTGCACATTTTGACTTTATTTGGAATAGCTTTCTTACCGTTTTGCTTTTAAGATTGCAATCATAATTTTGTTTGGTCACTATTTTTTCAATGTTTTCAAAAAATTTTGTACTAAAAAGTTATTTCTTATAATGATTTTAAAAAGTAACATTATTTAAGACATTACAAAGCCAAGTTGTCCTAAACAAAGCCTTCATGTGCTTTATGTGATGTGATTTGTTGGGGAGAAGTAAACCACACAACGAAACAAATAAGAAATATAAAATTATATATGTAAAAAACACCAAGATTTAACATGGAATACCTAAAACAGTGGAAAAATCACAGCCACACCACAATAAGAAATCCACTATGAAATTAGAGAGAAATAGTACAGATCTCTCTTCTCTTTCACTCTCTCTGTCTCTTTCTTTCTACTACCTTTCTTACACAAGAATAAACCAAGAGACACACAACAAACACCAAGGGATGCAACCCTTAATGAAAACAAGAAAGAAAACTACTATATAAGTCCACCTCGCAGTGTTGTGGTGCTCAATTCTCTGTTTGTTGTGTATTGTATGATAACGCCGTAGTAGAGCAGGGGTCTGGAGGGACACAACAACCCTAACAGTGCCATCGCACTGAGGTTTGGATCACCACAATGCTCCGCTATTGAGGGACTCAATCTTTTCTCACCAAACTATACAGTGCGGGGGCGGTTGTGTACACAACGCCTGAGCATTTGGATACACAACGCTAAGGCGTTTTAAGGAAAAAAAAAAAAACTTTTTTTAGGGGGAGAACCCCCTACAATCCTCTAGCGACCTCGACAGATTGAATTGAGGCCCGAAGTAACAATACAATTAGATTAATCAGCACAATTAGATTTCACACAAAACTAATATGATTGAGACCGAAAAAATTGGTGTCCAGATTGTACTTATATCCAAGTTTAGATTTGAAGCTGTTAAAGCATACAAATCGACCTAATCGACTAAATTGACATTCCAACAAAAGGAGGAAATACTATATAAGCTTATGACTCAGTACAGTTGCTTGAAATTGCAGCCATGCTACAACGAACCATGACAACGTAGTGTCTTCTAGCATATTAATATTACCGTTAAATGCCTTCTAGTTGCTGAAGCAGGTTTGTAAATGAAGCTGTAAACATTCAACAAAACCATTTATAAAATGTTTTTTTTTATAGTGTTTTGTTGCAATAGAAAAGAAATTTCTTCCCTCAATTTCCCTTCTAAGCCTCTTGGTAGGTCTCACATATAGTGTCTACCATACCAATAGTAAATGAATAAATGATTGTGAGTTGCTAATTAGCTAACATATCTATATCTTTAGGTTCATAGTTTGCTTAATTTGAACTCTTATCTCTATGTGTAACATACCAATTGCAAATAAAATGTCAGTTTCACTTAAACAACAACGCATTAGAATAAGATTTGCATGTAGATAATGCTGTTGATAATATTTGAAGATGAAATATTATTTATCTATCCGATATCTCATGTCAAATCATCAAAAAGATTTAGCCTTTATTTGGGATGGTTTTTTTACTTCTTCTTGAAGCAGTAAAAAAGCCGTCGACAGCTTTCTTATTGTTTCATAAAGTTGAATTCTAGTAAAAAAATTTAATATTTGTACTAAAAAGTTGATTTAAGAAACAGTAAGAAAGCCGTCCTAAACGAAGCCTTATTCTGAAGAATATTTTTTTAAAAAATATTTTTTTATTTAATTGTTTGAAGAATATAAATTTTTTATTTTTATTTGAGACAATAATCTCGTTTGTATGTATCCATTTATTTACAGAATTAGGGTGTTCATTCTTTCACATCTAAAGAGGTGTTCATTAGATAAAGATAGAGCTAGCTTTCCTTTCACTCAAGATAAAATGTGAGGAAAAATAAGAACCAACTCTTAGACTGTGGATCATGACCCTCCTTATACTGGAGTAAATTTATATTATTTTAACTCATTGTAAAATAAAATTAAATGTTTGGTCCCTATGCATAATAAATTACTTTCACACAAAAGATTAATAAGATCTAAAAAAATACCAAAAATTAATTTTTACTTTGATCATAATTTTATAAGCTTACAAATAAGATAATACATAATATGTAATTTAATATTTGAGACCATGAGAAGTATCATGAAATTATTCAATAGATCTCCTCCTAGAAATTTATTTTATTCCTCTACCCATTATGTTATATATATAAAGTTCAATGATTGATATGCTTATTAGAACTTTGGTGAGAGGTGATATTGAGTTAAGTTTAAGATGGTAAATGTTAGTTGAAAAAAAAAGTAATGATAATAATCTTAATTTTAGATTAAGCCTAATTTGAGTTAAATAAACAATGATTATTTAATTTTGAGGCTGGTTCCACCCCTGAAAATTAAGACTGATTTCACCCCTGATCAGATGGTGGTATTTATGCCTCTCAGAGGACCAACCCAACATCCAACCTTTTTGAATCATCAACACTAAGGATACTAAAATAACCTCTTTGTTTTGTATGGTTCCTTCTCCTTGTTTGAGAATAGAGGCCATTTGTAAGTCATATCTTCTTCTAGTGAAAGATGTTTCAGCTAGCTTAGATCATGAGATTTCTTTTATTGATTTTACAATAAAAAAAATCATTTGTTATTTATTTTTTTAATTCTGCGTGAATCATAGCTTGAAGCTAAGGAGATCTTTGCTCTCACTTAACTTCTTCTATGCAACTACTATCTAATATATAGATATAGATAATTGATAATATATGTGGCTCCTCTTTTAAAAAGCCACGCAAAAGATGCTCAGTCTTTTTACTCTTACCATTAGACGTACGCAACCATGCAAAATTTCTAAAGACTTCAATGGTAGCCTTTCTAGATTTAGATAATTGATAATATATAGTCATATGCCATTGCTAATTCAGGAACGTCCATATATAGTTATATACCTTAATGAACATTCTATCAAACATGTGTTGTTTATGCTTAATATATCATCTGAAAATTTATTTGGTCGGACACGAATCTCAAGATACTATTCAAGTTGGAAACTTCTAATATTACAGTTAGGATCATTTGAACTTTGATTTTAAAGCTTATGGTCGAGCTGAATGTCTCGATGAGACGGAGTATTAACAATATAGTTGATTTGATCCGACTCTACATAAGTTCAAATCAAGTACTTGAAATGCATTTGTGAATTTCTTGGCATTAATTGAGATGTATGAATTTTACATGCATAGAGTCAAGATGTGCATATTGATGGGATAAATTCAACGAGCCTATTTCAACATCATTAAGGCACTCAAATATTCAAAAATTAGCATGTGATCAAGGGTGTTCACTCTGGTATGTTTGATGGATTATTTTGAGATTTTGGTTTAATTTACTAAAATGCCAGTATCAGATATTATAAATAGACTTTGCTATATGAAAAATACTTAGATAAGAGGTTAGAGGAAGCTTAACTGTTTGAAGAATCCTTGAGCTCTACTACCTATCGTCGTTGGAATACCACCGCCTGATCATCGCTATCGGACCGTCAACATCTAACCACTGCTATCATTGAGTTGTAACCGCTCAAGTACCCTTCATCCATTACTGTCTTTCCAATATTTTTTGTAACTTTCACAAAGGACCTAGTTGTTAACCCATACTCTTGGAATCCTTTGTTCTTTAATATAAGGAATTGTTGAATTTTTGTAACACACATTTATCTAATGGAATCTTTTTATTTGGACTTGACACCATAGTTTTTCTCTTTTGAGTTTTCCACAAAAATATTCTTTTACATTTTGTGAACAATTTTATTTGTGTGTGTGCGAAAACTTGTGTGACACTAAGACGAGCACTTTATACTCTACTACTATAAATTCTCATGCATGCAACAATGCTAATAAATTTAAAACACCCCTCAATCAACAAAATTTATCACCCATTTCACATGTTCTGCCTCAGAAAATAACTATCAGTAATTTAGCATTAAAAAGAGGAGAAGAAAATTAAAAAAAAAAAAATTAAGGCGATGTGTTCTTCATTGGAAAAATAATACATGGAAATGTAAATCCCCGCATATTAAATGTGTCCAAATTGATGAGAGACAGGATTTAGCCACCAACAGGTTCTAAAACTTAGTAATCAGATTTATAAAGATATCCCAACCAATAGTTCCCCACCAAAAAATGATAAATTTTTTACCAAACTTCATTGTTTTTATATAAGGATTTGGTGAGATGCCAACATGTGGACGGCTAAAGCGGTTTGGTCACTCTTTCCAGTTGTTTCTCTCGCAAGATTTTCGTTCAAATCTCTTCTCATAAGTCTTTTCCCTCTTTAAATTTTCCTCTTCTCCCCACCCCAATACAAACCGCTTCCTTCTCCCCTCAACTCTCTTCTAACTTGTGATTAACCCCTTCCTCTTTCTCAATAATGGAAGGAATAATTCCCTTTGTGTACAAAGCAATAGTTCAATATAGGAGTGGAGGACAATCTCCCATGGCCCTGGGTGTTACCTGGTTGCAGGAGTTTCCTTCAGTTTCATATGTGAGACTTCCTGGCGACTCGGGGAGGTTCCGGCCACCACTAGAGCTAGGACAAATGTTCACTTCTTCATCGCCGCCGCCCCCAGCCGCGACAAAGCAGTCTCCTTTGCGCCGGTCTTCTTCTTGCCGCCGCACTAATTAGCTCATCAAGCTTGCTTCCTGTGAGCCATATGGATTGATCTTAATGCCTGCCTTTCAATTTGATTGAAATAAGCTTCTGCCACAAAGTTTGGTGGTGTTTGTTAAGCTTGGATATGTATCTATGTGACTGTTGAGTTCTTTTAAGCTGCTGAATTCTTCTGATCAGTACCTGGATTGGGTCTAAAGAGGCATGGTCTTTGGTTTAAATGATTTCATTTGGTTGTTGTTGAATGCAATATTGCTGTTGAGCTATGAGTTTGTTTAGTTCATAATTACTAGTTGCAAGCTATAATCCCTCATTCCCTCATGTTGTTATGGTTGGTGATGAAAGGCTTATGTAGCACATATACATAAAATGAATTCCTAATTGAAGGAACTAGAAATAATACAATTATGTGGGTATTCCTAACTGAAAGAACCAGAAAAAAAAAATAAAATTATGATGTCCATCCTCATAGTGAATGAATCAAAAAAAAAAAAAAAAGACATGTTAGTGTAAATTTTAAGCTAGTTTAAAATTTGTTGATAGAAGTTTTGTAATTGCAGGTTATTTGTTAAATTGTGACTCATTTACAGGCTGAACATATTCAAAATGCAACCAACTCCTATAGTGATTAGATACTACTAGTTGTATATCAAAGCTTAACAAAATATTATTTATTCTTCATAGAACATGAAAAAAAAAATTTAAATGATTATTATGGAGTATAAAAATATGTAGTTATATAGTATGAAATAATATAGGGGAATTTACATAAATACTTATGTCCATATGATGTGAAAACAAATATTAGTAGTACTCCATATAGATATATGGGATAGATTGAATTATAAGTTTATTAACAATAGAGAAAATACATATTTTATGTAACATTTATGAACTATTCTCAATAGAAGTTCATGACCATAGCTAAAATGCCTCTAATATAGAGTTAACATGAGGCATAATAATTAAAAACTTTATCAGATAAGATTATGAGCTTACATTGACTAAGATACAATGTTTGTAATGTTATGCCACTATTGGATTACTATTTTGTGTTAAGATGTAGGACACATAGTCATAGTCGATCAAAACCTTGTAATAAATTGACTATTCTAGCTTTCACTCTCCTTTTCATTCTTCACTCGTCCTCTTCTTCCTTCTTGCTAATCGTTCCTATGACCGCCACTGTCTATCCAATATTTAGGTAATTTTTTACTCTCACTTCCTTCTACCCTACTTTTTGCTTCTCAATTCCTAGAAACTGCCTTTTGTCCCCATGCTAATGATACCTCTTCCACCTGATTTCTCTCTATCTCTTATTGCCACACTACCAAACCTCTTGGGTGCCATCAGTTACTTAATATCCCTCTACATTTTAATATTTCCCCCGCATTTTGTGACAATGGACGCCTCAGTCGCTTGTTAGATTTTAGTAATTTTGGTTAAATTATTTTTAGAATAATTTTGCTATATTGAAAATGGATTGACACTTTGTTCTTTGAAATAAGCTTGGAACACTTAGATCATACATATCCATCATTTTTCAGGGGTACACAATGCCTTTTTTAGGATATATATGAATGGATTCAAATTTCAATTTGCTTTGAAAAATCTGTTTCAAACCTTTTTTATGGTTAAAATTCTCAAAGGGCCTTAATATTAATATCCTTAAAGAATAAATGTCCTCAAAGGGATTTCATGCTTACTACTTACTCAAAGAGCTACTATCAAAGAGCAAAATAAAACCTACAAGCGCAGGATCCCTACTAAAGTACAAAGTAAAAGAAAGTAAAATGGTAGACAAGAAGCCATACCCAAAAAATAAGTCAAGACTTTGATAGTCTTTAAGATCTAGGTAAAAATCATTATTCTGCAAAAAAAAAAGAACACATGCACCAAAACTTCAAAAAAGGAATGAAATACTAAGTAATTCTTATAATATAAATGAAGGATGCATGCCAATGAATGAGAAAAATGGTCTGGATAGCAGGGACACCCATATTAGCTAGTTAATTAAGGGGGATGTTACAGCTGAACAACTAGAACATAGGCAATCGAAAGGAGTTGACAATCTGATTAAGAATATCACACAACATATGATAAGGAAACCACTCCAAAATAGTACAACCCTAAGAGCAGAATCATAACATAAGTAAGGTGACAACATCCATCCAAATCCTCAAGAGATATGCAAGCCCAAGGTGATCACAAAGGCAGCCACCCAAAAGTAGAGAAAGTGCAGGGCACAACCAACAAAATTTGAGAGAAGGAAAAAAACCTCACATACCATAACACCCCAATAATAAAACGGAAGGTTGTTAGCTGTTGATCAGCACTAGGCGAAATCCACCAGCCAAAAGCAATAAACAGAATGAACAGGGAAAAACATCAACCTGCAAGAAAGCTAAAACAACAACTCATGAGTAATGGGCAGCACAACATGCATCAAACCCAAAAAAAAAATAAAAACACAACAGACCAAAACAACAACAAAGACAACAACCCAACCTTAAATTCTTATATACGACAAACCTGCTTTGTCCAAATGAACAATTCCTCTCAGAATAAGAGGTAAATCCAACTCAGATAACACATGTAAAGAGTTTATTTGAAAACAAAATTTTGCAAGCCAGTCAGCATAAGAGTCTACCTCATAATAGATATGGGTAAGAGAATAATTAAACTTATTCAGGGACATTTTGATCTCTTTGATGATGTAAAAATTCTCAGAGTTACTAAAATTAGAACCATTAATAATATGAAGTAACAACATTGCATCCACCTCCAACCAGTCATCATAAATACCCAAAGTATAACATAGATTGAGGCCAAAAGCAAAAGCCTTAAGCTCAGTAGTAATAACATTACAATGGATAAAGGGACCCGCAAAAGTCGAAATAACATTGCCTAAGTGATCTCAGATAATCCCACTACCACCACCACTTAGGGAATTAACGGAGTCATCAGTATTAATTTTACAGTAAGGGAAGGAAGGCTTAATCCACCTCATAATCCTTTCTAACTTCTCATGCAATTGAGGGGCAAATTCAATACCAAAAAAATGAGCAATAAAATATTTATGAAAATTGCTGACATTGATAAGATTAACAAACAAAAGTTTTAGAATTTTGTCTTTTACTTTGAAAATTATACGCCTAAAATTCATCTTAATCTCTCTATGCTTAGAATCATTCCTCTCCATCAGAAGGTACCACATGACAAGGATAGGAATTAGATTTTTAATATGACATTTGATAGGGGAAAACCAAGAAAGTAAAATAGAGCTAACATAATTATTACAACTAAAGTTTTCCTTGTTGAACATGTCATAGAAATATCTCCAAACTTTAATAGCAATGGCACCTTTCACAAAAAACATGGTTTATTGTTTCTATATTGTAATAACATTGAAATTTTGAGATTTTGAGGGGATATTAAAACAATTTTTTAATAAAATAACAACAATTGATAACAGGTTATCAAGCACCCACCATACTAAAATAGAATAAAAAATGAGAATAGTTTTATGCCAAATAGCAGTAGACAACAAGAATTTAGGTCTAATGTTTTTAATAGTATTCCATACATTCTTGAGAACAAAGTTACCAAAAGTAGACAACTTAAACAAAATCAGATCCTCACTATTCATTTGTAAAGGAATCTGCATAATCATATCAACTAAATTATCAAGAATTAGCTCTAATAATTTGCTATCATTCCAACTATTATTCTCAATGAAGTTATTAACCTTAGTAGATGCAATAATATGAAAATTTAAAAAATTATCAATATAATTGAGCCAAATCCAATTATCTTGCCAAAAAAGACATTACATTGGCCCACACCCCATTGAATGCACTGTTAAACTTCCCATTTAATAGAGTAAAACCTTTTCCACGCCCTGGAATGAGAGACTTTATAATTGCATGAAAGCGGATGATTATTTTGGTAGTATTTTTGTGACATGAACTTAGCCCACAAACTTTTCTTAGATCTAAATGAAAATAACAATTTATGATAGCAAGTCTATATCATGCACTACAGGAAAAACGTCATTTTCCGGCGGCCATTTTCGTCGGAAAATGGCCAAAAATCCGTCAGAAAATTGCATTTCCGGCGGATTTCCGGCGGAAATATTTCCGCCGGTTTGGTTCGCGTCGTAAAAAGACTTCCGGCGTTAAAAAATCCGACGGAAACATTTCCGGCGGATTTCCGACAAAATTTTCGCTGGAAAAAAATTTCCGTCAAAATTTTAATGCGCCGGAATGCAAACAAAACAAAAAAAAATTATATCGTGCTCCGCCTGTTCCGCGGACGACCATAGGTCCACAGGACCCTGAGCCCGCCGCCCGCGTGAACCGCGGAGCCGGCCTGCCGTGAAAGCCGCCGAATCGGCCTGCCCGCGAACGCCTGACCCGTCTGACCGGCCTGCCCGCGTGAACCGCGGACACTGCCCGCCTTCGACGGGATTCGAACCCCGCCCACCTCCTCTCTCACGCGCTTCTGCCTTCTGCCAACTAGTCTGAAATGGAAAACTGTTATTTCTGTTACTTTTATATTATTTAACCTATATCCTATTAATTATAAAATCATTAATTTAATTTAACAAAAAATTTAAGTTATATATTCAATAATTTAAGTTATAATAAATTTAAATAATAATTTAAGTTATATATTCAAAAAATTTAAGTTATATATTCAATAATTTAAGTTATATATTCAATAATTTAACAAAAAATTTAAATAATAAATTTTTTTATTATAATTTAAGTTATTAAATTCAATAATTTAAGTTATATTTTAAAATAAAAATATTTAATTAAACTATGTATGTATAAATATTAATAATTTTACTCCACTTTGATGAGGAGTAAAATATGTCATGAATCAAACTATTTTAAATTTATATATAAAATTGAAAACTTAATTTAATTATTTAAAAACAAATAAATTAAAATATTTCAATTTACTATTAAATAAGTTATTAATTTTATAATAAATTAATTATTAATTTAGTAACTTTTATATTATTTTAAAACACTTTATAATAAATTATTGAAGTTATTAGTAAATTATTTATTATATTAAAATTGATTATAATAATTTATCAAATTATTTATTTCTAAAAAAATTTTAATCCGCCGGAAACTCTGCCGGAAAAAATCCGCCAGAAAATCCGTCGGAAATTCTGTCAAAAAATAAGTCGGAAAAATTTGCCCTTTATCCGTCGGAAATTCGTCGGAAAACCCGCCGGAAACAATTCCGCCAGAACTCCGCCGGAAAATTCCGCCGGTAATGGGCAGTTTTCCTGTAGTGATGTCAACAAGATTTTTACACCCAGCCACCTTCATCAGAAGGACCAGACATATTCTTCTAAGTGGACCAATAGATGAACATGCTATTATTTTTAGATCCCCAAAGAACTTATTAAAAAGTCTATCCTTACTAAGGCAAATAACAGACATAGATCACACAATATGAAAAATGTAAATAGGTAATGAACTCAAAATACTTTTTATCAAATCAGGCCTACCACCAAACGAAAGAAAATTAAAAGATCAGGTAGAAAGTTTTTTTAATCGAAGTAAAAAAAAAATCCTCAAATAAATGAGACCTCTTCTTACCTTTGAAGAGAGCGGTCCCTAAATACTTAATAGGAAGTGATTTGGGAATAAAACACAATTACATTGGATAGCATTTATTCTACAATATTCACATAATTAGCAACAACAAAACAACTCTTCTCATTGTTAATGGTCAATCCACTAATACTTTGAAATTGAAGAAGAAATTTAACAGGAATCTTGATGTTATTTAATGAACCATTTGAAAAAATAATAAATTCATCTGCAAAATTAAGGTGGGTAGTAAGAAAATCACCCATGGTATGATAAAGCAGCTTGGATACCACTTATAAAGGGTCTCCAAACTCCTAGATAAATATTCAACCGCAATGATAAATAAAGCAGGGTAAAGGGGATATCATAGGCTTTGGTGATATCAAGTTTGAAAACAATATTTCCCCTCTTAATTTTAGCATTAATATCATGAATAACTTCTTGGGCCAGAAGAATGCTGTAAAAAATACTATGACCTTTAACAAATCCAATTTGGCCTAGAGAAATAATTTTAGGAATTAACAAGGCCAATCTCTCCATAAGGATCTTAGAAATTAATTTGTTGAAAAAGGAACACAAGCTAATCGATCTGAAATTGGCCCAATGGTTAGCACCCTCTTTTTTAGAAATCAAGACATGCTCAAGGAAGATAATTCATAAGGTTTTATGTGGATACTTTCACTTCTCTGTTTCTCTGGCGACTCTTAAGGTTCCATCTTCTCTAAGCTCTCGGTCTCTTGCTCTCTACTATTTCCTCCAGCGTTTGGATCCTAGTTCTTAGATTTGTGTTTCTATTGGTGGTTAAGGCTTTGCCTTCATCTGATGGAGGTGATTTCATCATCTAACCCGCGGGGTAACTCGCTAACTCCTGCAACTAGAAAAAATATTGTCTTCTTTAGTTTGGATGGGGAAGGTAAAAATACTCCTATATGCTCCTTTAAAGACATTCTCTCTGATAGTTAGTCTTATGGTGAATCCAATTTTTCTTTTTCTCTATCAGTTTTTAAAGGTGTGTCACATGTCCTATTTTTCGACGAAGATGTTCTTAAACTTACATCTCCTTTTCAATTTACTTTAGTGGGGAAGGTTTCTATGCGTAGACCTAATTTGTACTTGATCAATAACTTTTTTGAATCTCAAACTTTCTGGTCTGTTTTCGTGGGTTTGTTGGATGCTTGTCATGTAGACATCCAACTCTCCAATGATTTATATTATATTAGGATTTTTGCTAGCATATTCTACTATATCAATAACTACCAAATGAGTCTTCTCAAATGGATGCCATTTTTTGACATAAAGGAAGAATCCCATATAGTCCCGATCTGGATTTCTTTTACCAGACTTTGGTTGCATTTTTTAATTCTTGAGTCCTACATGTGCTAGGTTCTATTTTTGGTAGGCTGCTTCAAACCTACAAGCTATGGTTTCTAGGACTTGGCATTCTATGGCTAGGGTTCTTGTTGAAGTAGATATCACAAAAAAAAATCCTAAAGAAGTATGGTTGGATTCCAAGTCTTTGGGTTAATTATATACAGAAAGTGGATTTTGAAAAGTGCATGATTATTGTAATCATTTTATGATTCATGGTCATGCCATGAATGCGAGCGTTTTGTTCTACATCCCTCGATGAAAAATACCTCTCCCCCAGTTCTTGTTGATTATGATTCCATATCGAGTAACCAACTAGTGCACAATGCTAATGATGTTGCCTTAAATCCATCTTCATCTTCTCATGAATAGGGCGGAGAGAAAACTAATGTTTGTGTGCAACATAAGCTGGCCTCTGTTAATGTTTTTGAATCATATTTTTATCATAAGGAGGTGCCGAATAATGAAGTGTTGGATGATATAATTAATAATGTGTTTGTTCTAGATATCATTATTTCGATTAACTCTATGATGCAAAATGATCTAATTCAAAGCCAACATTCTTTAGTTAATCAATCTTTCATTCAGATATATAATAGTATTTAGAATGTTAATAATTTAATTGACTCTTTTTGCAAGCGAAATGATGATTGTGAGGAAGGTGAATTTGTTCCTAACTTTAGTAATCCTTATGTTGCCAAGGATCCTAAGGATCAATATTTGAATATTACTTCTTCAACATCTCATGAAGAGAGTTATTTTAGTTTGAAGGATGTTGATGATTTTACTAGAGTTGGTAAGAAAAATATAAAAATAATAAAAATATCCTGCCATCCACTCCTTATTCTACTAGAGCTCAAACTTTTTTAAAAGATGCAAATGGTTAAAGCTCTTATATGGAATGTGAAGGGTATTATGGGTTCTGACTCTAGAAATAGAGTTAGAAATTTGTGTAGAGTGCATTCTATCACTGTGTTGGTTTTAATTGAACCTCTTATTCCTTCTTCTAAATTAAGTGCTATAGCTTTCCGTCTTAGTTTTAATATGAGCATTTTCAACTTTACTAATACAATTTGGATTTAATGGAATAGCTTTGTTAGTGTTAAGATTATATCTGATCTCCCCGCAGTGATTCATACTGAAATTGTTTTTTATAATTTTATTTGCAATGCCTCTTCTATTTATGCTTATTGTTCAAAGCTTTGAAGAATGAGTTTGTAGGAGCAATTAACTAGTTTTTCTCTCAATGCTTTCAATGCTCCATGGCTTGTGGGTAGTGATTTTAATACAATTTCTAATGTATCTGAAATAATTGGGGGTAATTCCTCTAATCAACAAGCTATAGATCATTCTAATTCTATGGTTTTCGATTGTAACTTACAAGATATTGGCTATTATGGTAGTTCCTTCATTTGGAATAGAGCCACTATGTGGCAAAGATTGGATATGATTCTTTTTAACTATAGTTGAATTTTAAATTATCCTTTAAATCATGTGGATCATTTAAGTAAAACTTTATCAGATCGCTCTCCTATGTTATTGAACATTAATTTAAACATCTCTCATGTGCCTCCTTTCAGATTTCATAACATGTAGCTTTTAGATAATGGTTTTATGAATATTGTTGCCAGTAATTGGGATGCTCCCATTTTCCCTAACAATAGCATCATTGTCATGAATAGATTATGGTCTAGACTTCAAAGATTGAAACATAAATTAAGATGGTGGAATAAATGTATTTTTAAAAACATTTTCACAAATATTAAGGAGGCTGAAAAGAAAGTTCTTAATTTGGATAATCTCTATTTGGATGACCCATCTTTTGAGATTTTGCATGATTTTAATAAAGCTAAGTGCGAACTGTATCAGTTGCAAGAGAAAGAAGAGGATTTTTGGAAATAAAAAGCGGCCTCTAAATTTCTATTGGAGAGTGATAAGAACACTAAATTCTTTCATGCTGTTGTTAACAAGAAAAGAGTGGTTAATCACATTCACAAAATTATTAATTCTGATGGTAGTCCGTTAGATTCTGTTGATTTGATTGCTAAGTCTAGAGTTGAGTATTTCACAAACATTTTCAATAATAATGTTGAACCTCATCCCATCTCTAATCCTTGAATTATTCCCAAATTAACTAATGAGGCAGATAATAACTTGCTCATCCATTGCCTCACTGAAACTGAAATTTGGAACACCATCCAAGGTATGAATTCTGACTCGATCTCTTGCTGGCCCTGATGTTTTCTCTACTAAGTTTTTTCTTAAAGCTTGGGAGATTATTAAAATGGATGTGATGGATGGTGTGAAGGATTTTTTTAGAGGGTCTCCTTTTCTCAAGTATTTATCTTCTTTGAGTATTCCAAACTTATTATCTTTGGTATTTTTACATTTGATTTTTTTATTTTTAATCATCCCAAATGTCTTTCTCCTTCATCATTCTTTGACCATATAGAGCATTTGCTAGTTCACCTAGCTTATGAGGCAAGAGTTGGAGGGAACGTAGACTATCTATGGATGTACTCTTTTGATATGTATAAGTTAAAATTTTCTCTACCATCTTTCACATTAATTGAATTTTTTTTATTCTTAGACTATACACCTCTTAAAGAAGAAAGTTTCTAACAAAGCAAATATTGAACGGGCAATTTGCAAGCCTTTTGTGATTGAAGAGATATCCATCCATCTTGTGTTCTATGCATTTTGAATTGAATGTGAGCATTGTTGCGTCCTGGAATATTCGCGGCGGTAGAGAAATATATAGTTTAACGTCTTAGCGTTGTACGAAGATCCAGCACACAATCAGATAAGTGAGAGGATGTAGCATTCATAAGTGACACCAGAGTTTTTACGTGGAAAACCCCTGAAAAAGGGGGAAAAACCACGGGGCCTAGCCCGGTTTGAATGAATCCACTAGTATTTGTAGTCGATTACAAATGAGGCCCTTCCTTAGGAGAAGGCCTTGGATTGATGTAGCAAATGTACATCATATAGATTGCATTACATGGTAAGAGTTATATATACAGGTTTGTTTGGCCTGAAGGACCGTAGTCGGCAGGAGACCGTAGTCGGCCGGAGACCGTAGTCGGCAGGAGACCGTAGTCGGCCGGAGACCGTAGTCGGCCGGAGACCGTAGTCGGCCGGAGACCGTAGTCGGCCGGAGATCGTAGTCGGAAGGAGACCGTAGTCGGCCGGAGACCGTAGTCGGCCGGAGACCGTAGTCGGCCGGATACCGTAGTCGGCCGGAGACCGTAGTCTGGTGATGGAGGTCGGACGAACCGTATTAGGCGACAATGGTCAGAAGGACCGTAGGCGGTAGGAGATAAGGAGTCAGGTGTTAGTCCCAGTGTCACTTGGAAGATCGGATGTTGATGGTCTGGCCTTGAGTAGGACGTCGGGTCTTAAGCAGGACGTCAGGTCTTCAGCAGGATGTCGGGTCTTCAGCAGGACGTCGGGACTGAGTGTCAGGCCTTGAACAAGACGTCGGGTCTTTGGCAGGATGTAGGGACTGAGTGTCGGGCCTTGAAAAAGACGTCGGGTCTTTGGCAGGACGCCGGGGATGAACGTCGGGCCTTAAAGTGGTGGTCCGGCGAGGTTTTGTGGTGGTCCGGCGAGGTTCCTGCGGTGGTTCGGCGGTGGTCCGGCGAGGTTCTGCTGTAGACCCGACATCCTGCTGAAGACCTGACGTCCTGCTTAAGACCCGACGTCCTACTCAAGGCCAGACCATCAACATCCGATCTTCCAAGTGACACTGGGACTAACACCTGACTCCTTATCTCCTACCGCCTACGGTCCTTCTGACCACTGTCGCCTAATACGGTTCGTCCGACCTCCATCACCAGATAACGGTCTCCGGCCGACTACGGTCTCCTGCCGACTACGGTCTCCGGCCGACTACGGTCTCCGGCCGACTACGGTCTCCGGCCGACTACGGTCTCCTTCCGACTACGATCTCCGGCCCACTACGGTCTCCGGCCGACTACGGTCTCCGGCCGACTACGGTCTCCGGCCGACTACGGTCTCCTGCCGACTACGGTCTTCGGCCGACTACGGTCTCCTGCCGACTACGGTCCTTCAGGCCAAACAAACCTGTATATATAACTCTTACCATGTAATGCAATCTATATGATGTACATTTGCTACATCAATCCAAGGCCTTCTCCTAAGGAAGGGCCTCATTTGTAATCGACTACAAATACTAGTGGATTCATTCAAACCGGGCTAGGCCCCGTGGTTTTTCCCCCTTTTTCAGGGGTTTTCCACGTAAAAACTCTGGTGTCACTTATGAATGCTACATCCTCTCACTTATCTGATTGTGTGCTGGATCTTCGTACAACGCTAAGACGTTAAACTATATATTTCTCTACCGCAGCGAATATTCCAGGACGCAACAGTTTGGCGCCGTCTGTGGGAATGTGATTCCCGACTGGGGGGCAATTATTGCTCTAATCTCAAAAGATCACACATAGCATCAATATCATAAGAAGCAAAAGCGGACTGGGGGGCAACTTTGACTCAAACCATGGTCAAATAGATCCTCCAATACCTTCAACATCAAGTTGATATTTCAGGAAAATCCAAGCAAATGCAAGGATACTTTCTATCACTTATAAATTTCATACAGTCCCCTACAGGACTCATACTCCTTGGGCAAGGTCTTGATCTCGACCTCAAAAAGGTAGTAACGGTCTAAAGATAGACTCTTCATTATCTTTGATTCGGGATACGCGCGGCATTCGCCCCCTCCCAATCAAGGCAAAATCGATCCCAGGGGGATCCGATTTGACCTCTTCCACACAGGTTAACGTCGTCGAGCAGGGCTCCAGCATACAACCTCGGAAAGGTCTCACATCCTTGGTGGATTCTCCCGGCCTCTTCCACACAGGTTAACGTCATCGAGCAGGGCTCCGGCATACAACCTCGGAAAGGTCTCACATCCTTAGTGGATTCTCCCGGCCTCTTCCACACAGGTTAACGTCGTCGAGCAGGGCTCCGGCATACAACCTCGGAAAGGTCTTACACCCTTAGTGGATTCTCCCGGCCTCTTCCACACAGGTTAACGTCGTCGAACAGGGCTCCGGCACACAACCTCGGAAAGGTCTCACATCCTTAGTGGATTCTCCCGACCTCTTCCACACAGGTTAACGTCGTCGAGCAAAGGCTCCGACATACAACCTCGGAAAGGTCCTACATCCTTGGTGGATTCTCCCGGCCTCTTCCACACAGGTTAACGTCGTCGAGCAGGGCTTCGGCATACAACCTCGGAAAGGTCTCACATCCTTAGTGGATTCTCCCGGCCTCTTCCACACAGGTTAACGTCGTCGAGCAGGGCTCTGACATACAACCTCGGAAAGGTCTCACATCCTTGGTGGATTCTCCCGACCTCTTCCACACAGGTTAACGTCGTCGAGCAGGGCTCCGGCATACAACCTCGGAAAGGTCTCACATCCTTAGTGGATTCTCCCGACCTCTTCCACACAGGTTAACGTCGTCGAGCAGGGCTCCGGCATACAACCTCGGAAAGGTCTCACATCCTTAGTGGATTCTCCCGACCTCTTCCACATAGGTTAACGTCGTCGAGCAGGGCTCCGACTTACAACCTCGGAAAAGTCTCACGTCCTTGGTTAACGTCGCTAGAATGTCGTCAATAGACTTCTATCTGACTTCTCTATAATGTTAAAATTCTTCCCGATTTTGAATTTCCTCCTGCGCTAAAACTTTTGCATTGCAGGACTTTCGACGGACTAATACACGACGCCGAAATTCTTCCTGTCATCGGACTAATACCCGTCGTCGGACTTCTGCTCGTCGACAAACTTTTGTCGGTCTAATACCCGACAATACTTCTACCCGACGTCAGACTTCTGCTCGTCAGCGGACTTCTACTCGACGTCGGACTTCTGCTCGTTAGCAGACTTCTACTCGTCGACGAACTTCTGCCCGTCGATGAACTTTCATCAAACTTCTACCCGAGGCCATACTTCTACACGACGTCGGACTTCTCCTTGACGTCGAACTTCTCCCTATCGTCGGACTTCTACCAGTTAATAGACTTTCGTCGGTCTTCTACCCGACGCTGTATGACTACCCGATGTTGAATTCATGCCTGTCATCATACTTCTCCCCGATGCTGGAAGTTTGCCCGTCATTCCAACCTCTCTCCTTACAACGGTCTCCTGCCGACTATGGTCTTCGGCCGACTACGGTCTCCTGCCGACTACGGTCTCCGGCCGACTACGGTCTCAGGCCGACTACGGTCTCCTTCCGACTACGGTCTCCGGCCGACTACGGTCTCCGGCCGACTACGGTCTCCGGCCGACTACGGTCTCCTGCCGACTACGGTCCTTCAGGCCAAACAAACCTGTATATATAACTCTTACCATGTAATGCAATCTATATGATGTACATTTGCTACATCAATCCAAGGCCTTCTCCTAAGGAAGGGTCTCATTTGTAATCGACTACAAATACTAGCGGATTCATTCAAACCGGGCCAGGCCCCGTGGTTTTTCCCCCTTTTTTCAGGGGTTTTCCACGTAAAAACTCTGGTGTCACTTATGAATGCTACATCCTCTCACTTATCTGCTTGTGTGCTGGATCTTCGTACAATGCTAAGACGTTAAACTAAATATTTCTCTACCGCCGCGAATATTCCAGGACGCAACAAGCATAAAATAGAATGAAACACCAAAAAAAAAAAAAAATTATGAGGTCAAACAATTCCATACAAGCTTCTTATAGTTTTTAATCACTATGGAAGATCATTAAATAAGCCATTACGACAAATAACATGAGATAATTAGGATTAGTATTCTTGTAAACTATAGTGAAGTTATATTAATTCATATGTAAGATAAGGTCAGCTTAATTAGTTCTATAACATTACATTATAATACATTTCTAATATCTTCTTAATTCCCCTAGGAGGTTTAATATGACTGAGGCTTCGTTTGGGACGGCTTTCTTATTGCTTTTTAAAGTGGCTTTCTAGTACTGAAAGCTACTTTAAGAATCAGGAAGAAAGATATTCCAAACGAAGCCTGAGTTGGATGAAGCACTCAGTTTGATAAATTCACAAATGTATATGTTGCTGAAAAAAAAAAAGAATTGACAAATTTGAAATTTATCTAAATCATACTAAAACCATCACGATCAGGACAAATTTTAAAATCAGGTATAATAAATAAGGTAACTATAAAAGATAGAATAATTGAAAAAAAATTTAAAATGATATGGCCATTAAATGGGAAACTTATGCTAACGTGACATTTTTCAACATCAAATTATGTCATTGGATATCCCTTTGGGGCTGTATTTTTAATAATTCTAGGAAAAACTTGAAATAGAATTTAATTTTGATGTTTATTATTTATTATTAATGATTTCAAATTTGTATTAAAATTTTGATGAAATTTATTCTTAAAAATTCCTGAAAATATTATATGTATTAAAAAAAATTAAATATTTCAATAACTGGAGGTTAACAATATAAAAAATTTATTATTTTGTAATATATAATATTTTTATTAGTTTTAAATTCATCTTTAAATGTCCATCCCCTCCTATGTAGGCAACTAGCTAATAAAATATTTATTTTTTATTCTGAATTTAAATATTTACTCCGTTGTGAGAAAAAAGTTAAAAAAAAAAATGTTTATATTGGTTATGTGTGATTAATAATTTAAAATTTATTATGATAGTTGCCTCTTAAGCTAGCGAATGCCTTTACTTTTTGTTATAATTTTTTTGGTTTAGCAATCTTTTATTTTCTACAACAACAATAATATCAAACATACATGAATCTTTTTTCTTCACTGTGTCCTATTAAGAGTCAAATCAAATTCACATTTTAGTATAATAAAAAAAGGTTAAATTTTAATATTTTTTTTAAAAAAGTCTTTTTAGGTCTACCTTTATATTTCTTTACATAGGATGTATCTAATGCATCCACTCTCATAATCAGGTCATCGAAAGGTCAATGATATGTGACTAAATCATCTAAGGTGGCTCGTAATTTAATCTTATTTGCTGCTAGAGCTACGAAGCCCTCACTTTTAAATATAGATCCTTCCACCTTGAATCCTTTAATTAACTCTTGATGGAGGAGGTTAGCGGAAGATGATCCCGTAAGCACCTTAGAGAAACCACTAGTACACAGTGATGCCGAGGGGACTCGTCGTCGGGGAATAAGTCCGGAGTTGAGGGGTGGGTGGATGGCCCCGTTGATGTCCAATCATATTCCTGAGAATTGATCGTCAAGGACGATCCACGAGATGAGGGAGGATTCGGCTCAAGTAATCCTTCAACGTATCGACAAACCGAAACCCGACGTCCGCAGAATGTGATCGAGTTATGTGATGTCTCCGTGTGCTGTCGAGTACAAATCCGCTATCAATTCGGATCCGCCATGCATCCTCGCCAAGGGTGAAAGGATTACCCAAGATGGGAGAGGGGGTGGTCGGATTAGAGAGGTGGAGGGAGAGGGGAAGGGCCGTGGGCTAGAGGATAGGGGATCACGGTTTTTGGGAGAGGGAGAGGGAGAATCAATTTCAAATGTTCAGAATTTGAAATCCTGAAATGTCAAAATCTTTGAACTTTTTGAAATTAAGATAGTTGGCAGGAGGGATGGCATTAAAAAGGTATTTATGTCGTGATTGGAGTTGGACGGTGGCAGTTTGAGAGAGAAACAATAAGGCTGAAGGTGGGTCAGCCGGCCAATATGGAGATGAGAGAGGGGTGTAGATGCTGTGAGAGGTAGGTAATAGTGTTGGCCTCCAAGGGAATAATTGAAAATTAAGTATAAACTCTGAACTTTAATTCTAGATTTGGTTCTAATTAAGGGGAAAGTTTCCACCGATTAGTGAGAATAGTAGGAGGAATAAGAGTTAACTGAGATTTCTAAATATGATGTTTGAATTCCCATTGTACGATTGTACCTTTCCAATTAGGAGAAGAGCAGTTTGTTAGGAAAGTAATTGTAGCTTCAATGTGAATTTGACGAATTAGGAGGAGCAGGAAGCGGAAGGGGACGCATGCGATGTGGGGGGCGTCTCGAGGGCGGATGCCATGGGGGCAGGCGTGCTAGAGGCTGCTGCCAGGTGGTCTCGGGGGCTGTACGCATAGTCAGATGATTTACCAGCCGGCTAGGAAGTTGGCTGGGGGATAACGGGAAGGGTGTGATGAAAACACGTGGAAGAAGAACAAAGGGGAAAGCGTGCCGCAGGGTCTTGGGAGGAGCTTTGAGAGGGGAGATGGGGTAGAAGAATCAATGAGAGTGTAGAGAGTAATTCTGGTCTGAGGGAAGGAGGAAAGAATAACCTTCATCAAGACATTACTAAGAGAGATTGTGGGATTTCGCAATCAAGAAACTCGACTACAGGAGATCACAAAAACAAATTTTTCATTCCTCAAAATACAACAACTTACATGGACCAAGGGCCTCTTGATAAGGGGCTCAGCCAAATAAATAAACGGATACATGACGAAATGCCCTCAGGGCTAGCCATAGTGACTCTTGCCCAGCAGGGGCGTAAAACTAGGAAAAGAAAATACAAGCATATAAAAAATGCAATTAAATTAAATAAAACAAAATAGTGGGGCTCTGGATGCGACATGTCGTTACGGATCGCCCAGAGATGTCACGTGGTAACTTCAATGTCGAGAATCTTAGGTAGTCCCGTCATGCAGTTGCAAGTATGCCACGGATAGTGCATTTGCCGTTATTTGAAGCTTTCACTTGGTGGAGATCACTCATCGCACCGTTTAATAGTGATATGGTTGAGGATGCATCAACATATGACCTTAGTATTCGCAAGTAACAGATGCTTTGATTTTTCAATTGAGGGCTTGAGCAGTGAGGACAAACCCGAAAACTCTCTCTTTTCTCTTTGATAAAGGTAAGGAGTTGATCTTTGGGTATTCTTTATTGAAGCTCTCTGTGCAACAACTTGGGAAATTCAAGATTTTAATCCATTCCCTCTCTCTATCCTTTCTCTCTCTCTATATACACAGACACACACCAACCTGCAAAATCTCATTCATGCATATATATATATTATATATATATTATATATATATATATATATATAGAAATTCTACTTGCTTCAATCAAATTTTCTCTTAACTTGAAAAAAATATTGGATTTGTGTGAAATGGGAGAAATATAGGAGGTGAGACATTTTTTTAAATTCAATGCTGATAATTTTTATAATTGTCTCTTTTGTTTCCTCCTGAATGTATTCATTGAGATTTCTCACTGGAAGAATTCTGCTGGTGATTGCCAACAAGTGGCTGATCTTGTCTGGATAATATATGTGGTTTCTTATACTTTTCCAATTTGCGCGAGTATGGCGGAACATTTCAAGGATGGCCTTGAAGAGTTCTCAGGCGCACGATGTTATTGATTTTACACTTTTATGCTCGAGAATGAAGGACTATTAAAGAGTGTTATTTATTTGATTTTTGTTAATTTTTCAGCTCTTAGGACATGTGTAGACGTTGAGTCTCATACTTGCTACTCTGCGCGATAATAGCACGGTCGCATCAACCATTTGAGTAACGTTGTTGAGCCATTTTTTACCACTATATACACTTATATTGTAGATGTTAGATGGAGAAGTATGGCAGAGAGTAAGAGAGAGGTCTAAATATGAAATATATGATAAGATTTTCTAAGAGAAGTGCCCTAAAAAGTTCTGGAAAAGAACAATGACCTAGTTGCCTCTCGTTGCGATTGACGTGGGTCATTCTGTCGAATTCCATGTTTCTGTATAGTCGGGGCATCCATTTCATGTGTAAATTATATTAAATAAGTTCAATTTGAGTAAGGGGCGAGAAAGAAGAGGGTAGAGGAGGAATGCAAATCACATAATGTTTGACATTGACGAGGAGCTAAGTGAGAGATGATATGTCTTTGACATACCTGATTGTGCTTACTTGTATTTTTGTTGTATTAAATACGGAACTCGTGGTTTGATCGCTAATGTTTTTTCATTGCAAATCTTTCTATTAAAGTTGATTCTGACTAAATTCAAGGGTGATATAATATGGAGTGTTTTGTGGTATAGTTCTCATAGTTTTATGTTTAATCAATTTCAGTATTATATCCCCAAATGCATTTGTAGACCTACCCCATGAAATCAAATTGATTTTGAGAAAATTAGTATCTCCCGAACTATGCACCATAACTCTTTCCATAATTTTAAAGTTTGACACATTTACTTAATTCCTACTAAATGCAACATCTTGTGTATCACCTTATTTTCTTAAAAATAGGAATCAACACACTCATTCTCCACTCATCTGGCATCTTTTGTGTCTTCAAAAAAATAGTAAGAAGCCTTAGTAAGCCAAGAAATTATCTTCTTCTCCAAGCTTTCATTTGGAGAGCGTAGACTTATTATTAGCGATTAATTTGCCATGTCGTTCTTCCTTACTCTAGCGTGAGCGCAATTAAGGATGGCATGAACTCCTCAATGCATGACGTACTTGTTGTTGACTATTAAAATTCCTGCTGTACTGCTCCTTTTTACCAATCGTTGCTGCTACTATAAGGCCTACTTCTATTTAGATTGTTTAGCTGCATGTTCTAAGCTTTCTCAGAATTCTTTGCAACAGTGGATCGGAGGCATTTGCTGCAACCTGCGGCAATCACCATTATGCTGATGCCATAGAGAGCTGTTGATGATTTTCTCTTCTCTAAGATTCTTGATTTTTGTTTAATATACACATCTATATGTTGGAAAGCATACTTTTGCAAGTATGGCCGTCAAGTGTCTTGCTTATCTCTTTGGTCCTCCTCCAAGGCCTTGTTTTTATATTTTTATGTAATGTGGGACTACTGTTCCACTGTTTTATTTTAAGTCGTAGAAGCTGAATAGCCATTAAAGTTTATTTATCATCCTATAGTACTCTCTTTTGTTGGAATTGAAGCTTTTTTAATTTTTTTTCTCTAAAAGAAAATTGGGCACACCAATTTTGTTTCAGTTATTAATGGTGTATCCAACATTTAGCGGGTTTTTGTAAATTAAGGACATCTTTTGATTTTTTTCTATTTCAGCTACCTTCAGTTTTTATTTGCGAAGAGGTGAGAGTGCCAATCTTCATGTTGTATTCAAGCAATTAGGTTGTGATGTGGAAGATAAGCTACTTTCTTTATGTATCTTTGCTGTCAATTTTTTCACTTTTTTTGTATTTGTGAGGAACATCACAAATGGATTTTCAAAGGAAACCGTTGCTGCTAAATATTATTCAAGATTAGTGACGTAAGGAATATATACGATTTGTAAGAGATAGTGATTGAGCTTGATGAATAAGGAGCATCGTCACTATTATGCTTTGGAATAAGTAGATACACCCATATATGGATGTGGAACTATTTGTAGATGTTGTACTCTCTGGGTAGTGGGGCAAAAAGATGGTAAAGAAAACGTTGCCTGGTCACCAGACGGTGATGTATTGAGGGTGCATGATGGTCTGCACTGAGCCTAAGTTAATGCTTGCCTGCCTCTACCTAGTGTTGTAAATGCGTCGATCTAGAGCAACTTAAATGTTGTCAAATGAGCATAAATTTTGTGGTTTTGATCTTTACGCTTATCTCTTGCTAAAACAAATATCTGTTCACAGAAATTAAAGAAAAACCATATTCTGTATGGTTAGATGTAGCAATTTTGTTATGATAGCAACAATGTGGTTTTATGAACTGCAAGGTACTTTTGTATCTGTATTTCTAAATCTCATATCTTTAGTCTTGCTTTATAAGTGCTCATTAGAATAGAATTGGAAATTGATCATTGATTCTCATTTTTATACCGATACCCTATTATAATTTTCTGACAAATTGAAGGAGTACGAACTCTTCCATTTCTTGTATATTTTTTCACAGTCTTCTATATTTTCATTTAAAGGTTTATAATTGTTAATTGCCCCTGCCCTTGATAACGAGAAGAGCACTCTTCGATTAAGGTTATTCGGTTATACAATACATTCTTATCCTGGGTGTATTGAGTTAGACAGACCATGATGATTCGGTATTGAGAAATTTAAATATTTAATAATTAGTAATTCACTACCCTGTGCTTAAAGCTCTATGTGGGGAGGAAGGGGGGCAACGTGCTTTAACCCAAAAAGAAAAAAAACCAACTTTAGGTGGATAAGACATGCTTCTCTCAAACACATTGATACATGACACATATGGATGGCATAATGATCGCCACATAGAGAACTTTTTCCTCCTAGTATAGTGTTGATTGATGCGCACGCTTGAGCATTTTTTGTGCGTCGCGAGTTTGCGCAACAAAAAGGTTACGGTAGCCCTCGCCTGCCATGACAGATAACCCAACCAAAATCGCAGTGTGTATATTTGCTCCTTCGTTCACTTCCATCCCTTAAGCATCCCATTATGGTAAACCCTTTCAGCTTTCATTTATGTTATTATAGGTTGTTCCATTTCATAGAGTCTTCAATCCACCTTTTTCCGGACTAATGTCATGCCTTCAGCTGTAGAGAGAAAAAGAGTAATGTGGTAAAATATTGTAAGAGAGAGGTAGAGGAATGAGCTTTCCTATGTGGATGGGAATGAAGAAGAGATTTTGAAGCATAGCTTGCAGGGGAGGACTTAGCTCGTTGTCCCGTGCAGGGGCGTGCTAGACAGATTGGGTCATAGATTTCTTGTAAGGATTTGCAAGCTAACTACGTAATAGGGGATTTGCAGATTGCTTGAAGGCAAGTAAATTCCTTTACTCTGGGAATGGTCTATAATGGTAGGTTATAATGCCAAATCTGCTTTCCTCCACACCCTCGATTGTATTGATAAGTTATCAATGGATGGGCCTTTGGATGTGCAAAACAATTGATGTGGCCATTAGCTATTTACTCTCTTTTGGATGCTTGGTCTACCTACCTCTTATACCTTTTATCTACGTTCATTTTTGGGAGAACAACAGCTTTTAATACTCTCTTTCTCTACCCCACACCTCTCTTTATATTATTATATACTCAGGTATGAACCTGTGAGCATATTTAATTGGAATTATTCAAATTAGTTTCTGATTTTTTAACTGTCTGATTTCGGGCCAACTTATAGCCAAATGACGTGTAAACAATTGACATCGTATGACACCAAAAGCCTGCTATCTGAATCTGAGTGTAATGAAAATTTTGTCGAGGTATTGTAATGTAATCGATCATTCAAAATTCCGAATTTAGATGATCAATAGTCAGATCGAGGCATCTTTGCGAGGCAAATCAACTAGCACAAGATTGCTTAATGTCGAATCAATATAATGTACTTAAATTAATGCTAAACACATGTTCTATGAGTCAAAGTAATCAATACAAGCTGGTTAAATGGAGTTCTTCAGATTTTTTTCCATTATTAATGGGCACGAACAATTTAAATATCATTTAACCATTGGGAGATGGGAAGGAATATCCAAATGGTGGTGCATATTTTACAAAGTAATGGTTTTGTTGTATTCAAAACCACAATAACTTGCTTGTTAGTTGTATTTATTTATCCTCCATAATGTATCGCAATATTTCTGTTGGCAAGAATTGTGCTGTGATTGCTCTCACCAATGAGTGTATTGATCTTCTACAAACCTGGATGTTATATCATTTAATGCAACCGGTGAACTCAAGGGTATGCCTGAAAAATTATTCAGGCCAACTCCAATGACTATTATTTTCCTTTGTAGGCTTGAGGTGAGTGTATGTTAGACGGTTCCAATGACTGGTCACGCGTACGGCCCTGGCGCAATGAGAAGCGGGAAGCCTCCGCCTCGCGTTTCAGGTGTGCCGCACGCCAGCCTAGTAAAACCGAGTCATTTAGAAGGATTTTTGAGGGTTATTTGGGGGAAATTTGAAATGTAGGGATGTCTTGATACGGATTTCTCTTTTGTAATTTGTATGCATTAAATTACTTCTGTTTTCCTAGGGTTAGGGCTCTTGAAGTTTGACTGAAATTTGAGATCTCTTAGATTAGTATTTTGCTTGGGCTCTAGCGGCGTCCGAGATTTGGGATGAGAAATCGATCTCTCTCGAATTGAGGGAGATCAAGTGTATCTTGCATATTTTTCAGTAGTTCCTTTCATCAAATAATACAGTATCTACACATTTTTTGACTTTGTGTGGGACTTTGTGTAATTTTTTGCTGTTTTCCGAGAAGATTATAGGAAATACTTTGAGATGTACAAGTGTTTCCCTTATCAATTTAATTTCCCTCGCAAATCTCGCCTCAAAGAATCAGTCCTAAATGCTGCTTGTGAACTAGGCGGGGCGTGCGGCTGAAACGCGAGGCGGAAGCTTCCGCTGCTCTTGCGCCTGATCCGGTCCCGCGTGACCGGGCCATTGGAACCGGTCTAGACAGTGTACTCTATAAAAGTGGTTTTTTGTGCGGTGATGAAAATTTTATTGTCCCTCCCTATCTGCCTCTTTCCTAAAGACTTTGTGGAAACATGGTATGTTTTGAGATGATCTGCATATATAATTATCTGGTGTGTGTATATTATCAAAAAAATGCTCATGCTATCTTACTAGCAACCCAAGTGACCTATTTCCTTTTATTATTACATTCAGTAATTCAAGAGCCTCAATCTCGATTTTAATTTCTTATGCATGTTTGGAAAATGAAATTTTCCTGAATAGGGAAATATTTTTTCATTTTTACCGATGCAGGGCCTATCAGAGCCGTCTTCCCCACTTAAAATACAATTAAAAAATGCTTAATACTTCAGTAATTTCAAGAGTTAGTGTACAATACACCAACATGTGTGCTGTGATTATCTGTTTTTATGTGTGTTAATGCTTTGGGCGTCAATGAATGATATTAGAATTTAAGCCAATCAATGCACGTGGCGCTATGAGATGTTTCCCTATTTATCTTGTTATGATGGTTTTTGGTAGCCTGGAGCTTCCAGGCAACCAACTCCCATATTGCATGGCTAATTTATGTAGTAACATAGTTCCTAACCGGTCTTCGGATGCCACTGTTTTGTGACCAAACATTATTGGCTCTCTCTAATCTTATCTTCATGGAGCACTCAACCATTTCTCGATATATCATATTTCCTATCTTATCAAGTAGTAAAGCCACTCATCCACCTGAAGATCTTCATCTTGCAACTACTTAAATATTTTATCTTCTCTTTTAAGCCAACATTCTGCCATACAGCATTGTAGGTCTACCACATCTTATAGAATTTTCATGTAAGTTTGAGGGGATTTTCGAATCACATAACAAGCACATATGCATTCCTCCCCTACTTAACAATCTATTTCCCATCACTATGAAATAATAGATCAAGATATCTAAAACTGTGCTCTCATTAATAAGTTGATCACCCAAGTCAAATCCCGCTCATAGATCTATACTATTAAATTATCCTCCATATATTTGATTTTATATTTACTCAAATAAAATCTTTAGACTCTAAGGTTGACCTTCCATATTTAGTGTTACCTTCAACTCCTCTCAGTCTTATCAACAAGAAGAATATCATCACAAAAATCATACACAGGGTAAACCTTCTAAATGTCTAGTGAAACATCCATGACTAAAGCAAAAAGATATGGGCTTAAGGATCAAACAAAAAAAAAAACACTATTTGGCAGAGCATGTATTTCTGCATGTTTACTTTCGAATTTTTTGCTTATATCTCTGTCTGGTCATTGCGCACAAATTAGGTTTTTTATTTATAAATACTTGGCGACTGATTTTGTTTCTTTTATAGGTAGTAAGCATATTTATAAAAGTTCTTTTCAGTACGGAATACCTCTATTTAGTTATTTTTGTGAAGCATATTTTTTGTCAAAACAAAATATGAATACAAATTTTTGTCAAAGATCAATTCCATTTGCCTGTTGTATTCTAATTTATGAGTGTATGTTGCTGATCATCTCACATCTCTTGCTATGAACAGGGAAAATTGAATTATCGATTGATGGGGTTTATTATTCTTGCTTTATTTATATGGAAATCCTATCAGTCGCGCTCATTTTCATCATTTATAGAATTAAGAAGGTAGGTAAAGTATGATGATGTTTTCAAGGATTTGGTGACACCAAATATACACTTGTAATGTGTTGTGCTTGAATTATTTCTTCTTTGAGTTAAAAGCCTAGGGCGATCAGATGACGATGATGTTATAGGAATTCAGACCTGATATTGCTATGTTTCTTATGGATGTCTGCTTCTTTCTGGATGGCCGGAGTTTCTAGGGAACGCAGATGACATTACAATGTGAATTCGAGCCATAGTGAAGCTCTTTAATATTCTGTCATGGATTCATTGTCATCTTTTTGAGCCGCTTTTCATTCAACTCATCTTCGCTAACTTCTTCCTTTTTGGTTTCATGATTCCTTTTTGTTTGGAGTTGTTTTAGAGAGAATATCGGAAAATGGAATATGTTTACCTCATAACGGACCCTTACTCTCCTTACTACGGTAAAAAATTCAGGGGGACGGTTTGCTCTAAACTAATTTAGTGCATGGTTGGTGGAAGTCAGTGTCTCATGCGCTTGATTAAAGGGCAATAATATTCATTGAAGTAGAGAACATCTAGATTTTTTAGATAGAGTATAACTATCTGTGGCTTCATCTTCTCCATTAGATGAGACCATTACAAAGGTCCATTAAATTTGACAGTATATGAAGATTATTGCAATCTCTTAATGGGTATATGTGTTAGTGATTATATTCTTTATAAGTTTAAAAAAATTGTGGGGAAGAGTTATGACACAGCTTAGTGTATAACAATGAAACGGTCACGGTTGTGCTTCTTTGCTACAGATTGTAATGCATTTGAGTTTGGGGGTTGGTTTCTCTCTATCTGTATTTTCTTGATAATTATCTTAGTGACCTTCAACTGGATGTTATTGCTTTCGGAAGTTATGTGATTCACTGATCAAGGTGATGCACTCAGATCTTTTCTATTATTGAGTGTTGTTATTTGAGAATTTTAAGACCTAAATTTTAATTTCACACTCATTCGATCTTCTTTGGCAATGTAATATTTTAATGCATTCTGTTATATATAGGATTTTTTCCCCAAAATGGTGGAATCATCTCTCTCTTAACTATATATTAATTTTGAATTATTGTTAATTAGTTTTGAAAATATTTTATTTATTTTTATATCTCATTAATCATTCAATAGATCTGATTTTAATTAATTATTTGTTATTATGTAAAATTATTTTATTTAAATTAATCTTTATCATTTTAATTATTTTGAAATAAAATTAAATTATTATACCTAATAAATCCTATTAATAATTATGTAAAAAATAATTTCAAATATTATATTAGTAATTTTTTAATTATAATATAATTTATATAATTAAAATTACATCAGTTAAGATTTTAATAAGAAATAATTATTTAATTATTAATTTATACTATTAAAAATTAAATATTTATTTTTCAATTAAGTATATATAATATAATTATTGTTAATTTTATAATCTAATTATATACCTTAATTTTTAAATTAAGTAAATTAGATAATTAATTAAATAAATTTTATTATACTATTTAAGATTATTTAGATTAATTACTTAGTTATTAATATTTTAAATTATTTTATTTAGATATACAGTAGAGTATTAATATAGCTTATCGCGTTTAGGGTTTGCTTTTCAATTTCTTTTTCTTTTTTGATGTTCGTTT
This sequence comes from Dendrobium nobile, assembly GCA_022539455.1. NCBI lineage: Eukaryota > Viridiplantae > Streptophyta > Magnoliopsida > Asparagales > Orchidaceae > Dendrobium > Dendrobium nobile. The sequence goes on along the minus strand of CM039728.1, from coordinate 37,129,783 downwards.
TCTCGACAGGTTGTAGAGATATGCATGTAGTCGATTTTCGGGCTTTGTGTTGTTGTGTCCGAAGTTTGGCTCCATCTACTCGCGTTCTCTCGTCCTGTGGATTGGTGATGTACAACATTTCATATTAATTGGGGGTGCCGTTTGTTAAGCCTCGTTTTTTGTATCCCATTTCGCCTCGACTGGGTTCTTGCTCGACTCAATCTGGAGCCAGAACGACAAGGCGGTGTATAAGTTCGAGAAATCAAATTGGAGGTTAGTGTAGTTAATTTTTATTCCAAATTGACTTCGATCGCGGGAGTGATCGACATCGACTAGCTTGATTGATTTCGACCAACACATGTCGATTGCGTCGTGTCGAATTTTCATTTTGATTAAATAATGATTTTTTTGAATTCAATACATTGTCATTAAATTTATTGAACGCGCGGCTGAATCCAAACTGACTCAATTCGGTCAATAGGACTCGAGTCTAACTTGGTCTGTATCGCACAAATTTGCTTGATTCAGACTTCAACCTAATCTACTAGAGATCCATTTAACTTTCTAAAATAATTTGAATCCATTATATAGATCAGGCGATCACAATTTTCAACGGTTCAAAAACTTTCCCGAAATTCGAATTCTGCCCGGGCGTAGCCTCGAACAAGCAATCGATTTTGAACTACTTATGGAAGGAGAAAAAAGGTTCGCAGGGCTATTTTTGGTGTTGTCGAGCGAAGCAGATATGTTGTAGAGAAAGTTTAGAAGGCTTGAGGGAAAGGACTTCGAGTCTCTCTCATCCTCTCGCTCCACTCCCCTCTCCTTCTCCGTCTCTGTTCGGAAGCAGCACCAGGCTACCCAACAGTCTCTCAGCTCCCACTCGTGTTCCGCACAGCCTTGTCGAATCCGGCCCCTTTTCTCCCTCTCGGCTTCCGGCGAATACCGGGGGGGGGAGCACCAGACGCCTCCCCC